>QXEO01001002.1:0-49099 GCA_007115705.1 Dactylis glomerata
CCTTTTGAGAAGACTCTAGATCCAGTGAAAGTTATTCGTACCGTTGAGAATCTATATGACCCTCCACCATCGCCGCCATCTGACTATAGGCGTTCTATTGAAAAGTCGTATGACGCTATGGTGGAGGTGAAAAAACCCGATCAATCGGTGGTCTTGGCGAAAACGAGGAAACAAGTGTACCAGCTCGGAGAACAACCCGTTCAATCGGTCCCCCCTCTCAAGGTGTTTGACGAGAAGGCCGTTGAAAGTTCTCGACAAAACACAATTGATTACCCCATCGCTGAAGTAGTATATCAATTTGTTCAAGGGAAAGATCTGGTCGAGAATATCAGGTCGCTACCAACATGTATGCGTAATTTGAATGCGTGGTACACTAATGCCACAAAGAGAGGGATTGATTGTATCATGGTGCGAGTTAAGGATGAACACTACTTCCAAGAATACTCTGTCAGCGTTGACTTCCTCGAACTTTTCCAGTTATACAATCTCCGGGCCATCGACAAATCTATCATCAGTTGCTATTGTCTGTAAGTGATTTATTAATATAATTTGAGAAGTCTTTAGCTCAGCTCATTCTTTGTCTGCTAATTATCCTCAATTTAATCTTTTGTGCGCTATATTATGCAGATCGAAGAAGCTCGAATGCAAAAGGGATGAAATCACGGACATTGGGTTCATTGACCCAGATACAATGCATGAAAAAACCATAGAAGATCCCATCTTTAACAAGGATACACCAGAGACTTTGCTAAGGTTTTTGAAGCGACAACGTGACAAAAAGATAATACTTTGGCCTTACAACTTCAAGTAAGTGTAACTGTCTTATAACACATTCTATTTTGCTCACCATACGTTAAAATTTTAACTGATGACTTATATCTATGACACTGCATATTTAAACGTGCGCAGGTTCCACTTTATTCTTATCGTCATTAAAATGTACGATGGAGAGGTTGAAGTCTATGACTCACTAACCAAAGAGCCTATACTATACAAGTCGGCTTTTGATATGCTCAAAAGGTAATTTTAATTCTTATCGGTTTTTTCGTTAATTTCCTGATATCAACAAATTAATAACTCTTTTATGCATTTTCTTTTGTCGGGCAGCGTATGGCAAACGTTCATCCAGGAAGATCCGGCCGGTGGATGGAAACCGAAGCTGATATGGCGTGCGAACAAAGTAAGTAGTACTACCTAGGTCCACACACCTTTATCATACTTGATTATTATTTGATTGAATTATATTCTTGTACAGAAATGCTCGAAACAACCTGAGGGGACTAATCTATGTGGATACTATGTTTGCGAGAACATCCATAAGATTGTCAGCGAGAGAACGAATAATCAAAGGAATAGAGAGGTACGAAAACAATATTCACAAATTTATTTTGTTACCATAACTTGTGCTAAGTTTCAGTCATAATTGTTTGATTGTGATTTGATATATATATATATATATATACATAGCTCATGTATTCATTTGAATCTCATTCTTTTACAGTTGGCAAGAAAGCGTGACAGGCTCCCAATCGAGCACCGCTTCAAAGCAATTGGCGAGGAATTGGCGGGATTTTTCCTTCGGGACGTCATACCTAACTTCGGAGAGTACCACTATGAATGAAGATCTACATGTAATATATAGTTTGACTCGGAGAGTACCACTATGCTACATATAATAGATAGTATGCCTCGGAGAGTACCACTATGCATGAAGATCGATCTTCATGCATGTACTACTTAATTTGCGATCTTATGCAATTACATGTGTTATATTATATGCACCAAGTTGATATGCATTACCTTGATCTTCATGTACTCCTAAATCGAAACACGTTTCTGGTGCATCGACGCGATCCTCGTACGATGAAATGGTCCGATACCCCTAAAAACCCCTCCTAATTAAAACCCTAAACCCTAAATTCCTTTGGTACCGGTTCGTGTTACAAACCGGTACCAAAGGTCCCTAGCCTGCACTCCCCTGGGAGCCAACGTGGAGGCCCCTTTAATACCGGTTTGTAATGAACCGGTACTAAAGAGGGGGGGCCTTTTGTCCCGAATCTTTAGTACCGGTTTGTTTTCCGGTACAAAAGGGCCTCTGGAACCGGTACTAAAGCCCTTTTTCCTACCAGTGTCTCTTCCGATACCAGGGAGTGGCATTATCTCATGGTCTAAGGAATATGATACTGACATAGGAAAAGCTAGGCAATTGTGAACACAATGACACGATCTAATTGCTGTGCTTAATTTGGGTCTGTCCATCACGTCATTCTCCTAATGACATGACCTCATTATTAATCGACAACTCATGTCTATGGTTAGGAAACCTTAACCATCATTAATCAATGAGCTAGTCTAGTAGACGCATACTAGGGACACGGTGTTGTTCATAAACCACACAAGTATTAATGTTTCCGCTTAATACAATTCTAGCATGGAATATAAACATTATCATGAACAAGAAATATAATAATAACAATATTATTATTGCCTCTAGGGCATATTTCCTTCAGTCTCCCACTTGCACTAGAGTCAATAATCTAGTCAATACTTGCGCATTCAACACCTATGGCATTCTGGTGTTACTCATACGCGTTGCACGTGGTAAACCTTATCTACGGGTCTGACACTTTCAGGTCCGTTTGTATTTGCATATCTTTTGCGTCATCACACATTACTCATCTTGACATGAGATGGCATCGTATAAACTTTGTCTTCTTGCGAGACCTTTGTTTCTTTGCCGAAACTATGTTGTCACTATTGTCATACAATAGAACTACATGGTACTAGCACACTTGGAACTACACCTAGTTCTCTTGCTGCTTCTCGAGCAATTATACTAAGCCTTCGTTGCAGTATCCGTCACAATGTCTAACTTTGAAACTCATTCAAGTTATCATGGAACTTTCTTCCATCTTATTGTGCCACCTTATAACTCAAAACAAATAGCCTAAAATTGAGATTAAATTTTACCTGTATATGTGACAAAGCCAATGTAACACATTACAATGAGCCATTTGTCACTTCTGCATACAGAACATATTCTTACTTCTTCAAAAGTACATAAGAATATTCTTACTATTGTCCAACGATCATCATATGAATGCTCGTAACCTTTTAGAGCATCGGACATATCTGGATATACATATCATGGTATACAAGATTGATAAGATCATTCTTGTGGTTTCAATCATCAAGTGTCAAAACAGTTGATTCTTGCTTCAACCTCTTCCATGCAACAAGAACTGTTCTTATTGTTTCCATATTGAACAAATTCAATATTTCATCTATGTACTTTGACAAAACTATATTAGTGCCTCAATCTATCTGCATAGACATTGATGCTTAATATTCCGGTTTTGCCTAAGTCTTTCATTAGAAATCTAATTTTAACGAAAACTTCACAATATCAAGAAAAACACATAATTTCCAATGACCAATATGTCGTCTACATAAAGCATTAGAAATATGTCTTAGCGCTCCCACTTACTTTCTTGTAAATACAAGCATCTTCAATATCTTGATGAAATTAAACCCTTTAACATTTTCATCATTGAAGATTCCAACTTCGCTATGCTTACTTCTACCATTGAAGTTTGCATACACATCTAGCAACCTTTGAATCAACAAAACCCATTGGGTCGTGTCTGGTACACGTCCTTGGTGTGCATTCCGGTAGAGAAACGTTGTTTCGTTTATTCAACTATCATATCTCAATATGTAATTGTTGCTAGAATAATTCATATGACGAAGTCAGAGCCCATCACCGCTTCTTTGTATATTGTTGGTTACTATTATCCAATAATATCTCATCCTCAAATCTTGCTATTTGATTACGACCAACTTGGTTAAATAGGAACTTCGATACCGTGACTACAACACATTGTAGACGCGTGAGCCATGAATGCAGTTGCCGCTTCCAGAACATATTCCGGTGTTGCGCTACTCTGATCATCTTGCTCAGGTCCAATAACCTCATCAAGTTCTATTTCCCTCCCACTTAAACCTTTCACGAAAAATCTCTTCATAAGAAATTCAATTCTTTTAACGACAATCACTATGGGTTCAGGTTCACAGTAGAAGGAATACCCATCGACATTCTTTGGGATAACCTACAAAGACTTACTAATCCGATTTTGATTGTAAACATTTTACTTATGCCGTGCATACCAAAATTTAAGAAAAGACAACTATAAATTGTACGGTGTCATTTCAGCAGATTATGATGGCACTCTATTCAGTGAAAAGCAGTAGTCTCTAAAGCATAATCCACAAATTATATTGGCAGTTTTATTTCATCCTTGATCTCACCATGTCAAACAAGGTTTGATTACATCCATCGAAAACTCCATACTCCTATGGCGTTTCACGAGATGCAAGTTTGTGAAACAACTCACTTAACTCTTAGATGTTTGCTAAACTTGTAACTCAAATATTCTCCTTTATGATCCAATCATAAAACTTGAATTTTCTTGTTACAATAATTTCCACTTCATAAATTGAACAGTTTCAATCATTTCATACTTCTATCTCATCAAGTAGATATACCATGCATCTATTCGAGTCATTGATGAAATAGAAAATACACCGTGCTTGACTTCACTCCATGGACTACATACATCAACATGTATGATCTCCATTTATTTAGTCGCTTGTTCTGTCCATAGCCCATGTACAGAGTTTAATCATCCTTAGGAAAAGTCTCACAAGTGTCAATCAATTCAAAATCAAATGACTCGAAATCTATCAATATAGAATTTCTTTCATGTTTTGTTTCCAATATGATTTAAACAACGGTGTCATATATAAGAGAAATTCGTTTTTGTCTTGCGATCTTTAGCATCAGTGTTATTAATGTCTATTTCACCTACAAGATTTATAATAATCTATCCATCGATTATGGAAGACGGTAATAATTTGAACAACCATTGTTCTCATAATACCAGAACAAGATAACAATTAATATGTTCATAACAGATCTTGAAGGCTAGGTTTGATGCCGGTGGAAACACAATAACACTTTTATTTGTTTCTTGATGCGCATTGTCACCACATTCTTTGCAAGTTATTTAGGCCATTGTAGTTCTTGCATTGTGTTGCTTTGTATGACATTTCATACCAACAATCCAGTATCGAATACCCAAGAATTACATTGTTAACGAGCAAAGAACACATCTATAACATGTATATCATTTATATACCTGAGCTGGACAATTCCAGTCTTTTTCCTTTTCTACCAAATATTTTGCAGATCCTATTTAGCATTTCCTCTCTATTTAGAAGAATATATCAACATCAATAGTGGCGTCAATCATTTGACACATAGTCCAAAGCGCGTTAGTCAAATACTAATGGCCTTAGATTTTACACTTTTGAGGTGGATCGCCATCATCATATAATTGGCGTTCTTCCAGATTCCATTCTTTAGCAATCTTTTGGTATAGCAAAACAATTTAGCCGATACCCTTTTTCATTCATCCTATCATGACAACTTTCATGATGAAACTACTATAGCTCATAAGGACGAATGCAAGTATAATATTAGTTCCCCAAACTTTTGGGTGATCTGGACGCCCAGCGCCTTCAATCTTTGCATATATTCATACAATATGAGCATATGTTCTTTTACTAAATTATACTTAATCGTTTTGCAAACAATCAAAGTTTTAGACATCAAATATCTTTTAACTCTTGTTTGTTTCTGAAACAATTCTTTCAGCTCCAAGATCACTTTGATTCTCAAACAATTTTGAAGATCAATTTCTCATGAAGGCAAATGTATGATCTTTCGATACTAAACTTGAATCGTTGCTCTTTGATTAATACAACTTATTAAATCGTATGGAGCAAGCGAGGTTTGCTAAAGTTTGCGATAGGACTTAATCTTTAGTCTTGACATTTTAACTAAACGGCACTAGTTCTTTTAACTCAATTAAACTAAGTGTCGGAGGAGAACAGTTGCCAAAGACTACAACGACTTATGCAAATACACTAAGATTTAGTTCATGATAATTAGTTCAAGTTAATCAAATTACTAATGAACTCCCACTAAATTCAACATCCCTCAAAGTTGTTTAGTGAAGCATGATCCAAATTCACTACCCCGAGACCGATCATCACGTGAATGATGTAGCTTTAATGGTGAACATCAACATGTTGATCATATCATCCATATGACTCATGCTTGAACTTTCGGTCTGTGTGTTCCGAGGCCATGTCTGTACATGCTAGGCTCGTCAAGTTTAACCCAAGTATTTTTGCATGTGTAAATCTGGCTTACACCCGTTGTATGTGAACGTAGAGTTTATAGCACCCGATCATCACGTGATGCTTCAAAACGACAATCTTTCGCAACGGCGCATACGAGGGGAGAACACATTTTATCTTGAAATTAAGTGTGAGGGATCATCTTATAATGCTACCGTCGCGATCAAAGCAAAATAAGATGCATAAAGGATAAACATCACATGCATATACAATATGTGACATGGTATAGCCAATCTTCGCGCATTGATCTCCATCTCATGCGCGCCGGCATGATCTCCATCACTCCACCATGATTGTCTCCACCACGAATAGCAACTACGACTATTGCTAACTACTTAGCGATAAAGTAAAGCTATTACATGGCGTATAAGAAGTTGACACGCAGGTCATACAAAATTATAAAGACAACCATATGGCTCCTGCCGGTTGTGAACTCATCGACATGCAAGTCGTGAAACATTACAAAACGTGATCATCGCATACATCACATATATCATACACATCACATCTTGTGGCAATACCATATCACAAACACTCCCTGCAAAAACAAGTTAGACGCCTCTAATTTGTTGATTGCATAATTTACGTGGCTTATGGGAGCTACGCATAAGAACGGTTCTTACCTACGCAAAGCCACAACGGTGATATTATGGTTGCCAACATCCGTTGTAAATCCCATGACTACTATAGTGAGAGAAACTGGCATCCACCAGCCGCATGTGTGGAACAAGCCACACGTCAAGTGCGGAGCCGGTCTCGCGAACGAGGTCGCGTAAAGTTAGCCTGGACCGCTTCGATCTCACTATGCCGCGCCATAAGAAATACACAACATAGAGGTTTGCAACAGAAAACATCAACGCCCACAACAACATGGTTGCGTTTTACTCGTGTAAAACATCTACGCATAGATCTCGCTCTGATACCACTGAAGGGTTTCGCAGCATAGAAAAACAAAAATTTCCTACGAAGACGAACAAGAACAAGCCAAGATCTGATCTACGAGATGCAAAACAATGAGCGAGAGAGATTAGATCTACATACCCTTGTAGATCGCACAGCGGAAACGTTCATGTGAACGTGGTCGGCGTAGTCGTACTAGCGTCTCCTCCTCGCGATCCGATCCGATCCAAACGCCACAACGGGCGGCGCCTCCGAGCGTTGCACACGTACCGCACAACGATGACTCCTCCTCCTCGGTCCAGCAAGGTGCGGTGGAGTGGTAGATGGGATCAGCAGCACGACGGTGTGGTGCTTATGGTGGAGAGTATTTGCGGGCAGGGCTTCGCATACGCGCGCGAGGTGGAAGAAGAAAGGCCGAAGATCTAGTCAAACTAGGGCAAGAAAATACTACAAAAGACAGAGACAACGCCGGCTGAAACAGTTTTCGGTATTAGGTCAGAACCTAAGCTGCCGTTGGCCCTCTTTCTTTTATAGACGTTTTATAGACGGCCGCCCGCGATCAACTTGCAAAACAAGATATCCGACGGCCTTTGCGTGAAGTGCACGCAGGCTGCCTTGCTCGGATGGTTCGGCCACGGCGGCCAGGAGCTGATCGGCCAGGGCCGGCCTTGCACGTGCGTGCTATACGCTGGCCAAGCCAGCACCATCGATCACATTGATCGATCGGTCAAGCTGGTGCATGCTATGTGGCCAGGTATGTTCCTAGCGTATGCAACCGGCCCATGTTGCTTTTTCTTTTCTTTTCTTTTGCCTCTTCGTTTAATAGTTTGTCTAGATGGACTATAAAATTAGCCCATTAGCAAAACTACTCATGGACTACTTTTAGCCCCTATTTATTTCCAATAAATAAATATGTATTAATATTTATTAATTCAATTAATTAATAAATCATTAATCATCTTCCCGGAACAATTCCGTAACTCTCCAAAACAATTTCCATTAATCCCGAAACTACCCTAGCATCGATGAGTGTTAAGTGTGCGACCCTACGGGTTCGAGAATGTGTGGACATGATCTCTATCAATAATCAATAGCGGGATCTGGAAATCCATATTGACTCCCACATATTCAACGAAGATCATTATCGGTGAACCACGATGTCAGGATTCAAATAATCCCGTATACAAATTACTTTGTCTCGCGATATTTTACTCGCCCGAGATTCGATCGTCGGTATCGCCATACCTAGTTCAATCTCGTTCACAGCAAGTACTCTTTACTCGTTCTGCAATCCAATATCACCCTGTGATTAAACTCATTAATCACGTGTTTGCAAACGGTGTATGATATTGATTACCGAGTGGGCCCGGAGTATATCTCTCCAACTTGGGAGGGACAAATTCCATCTCGATACATGCAACCCAACAAGTACTTTCCGATTACCTGAGAGACACCTTTATGATCACCCTCTCATAGGATGACGTTTGATGACCTCAAAGCTCTCTTCCGATACCAGGGAGTGGCATTATCTCATGGTCTAAGGAATATGATACTGACATAGGAAAAGCTAGGCAATTGTGAACACAATGACATGATCTAATTGCTGTGCTTAATTTGGGTCTGTCCATCACGTCATTCTCCTAATGACATGACCTCATTATTAATCGACAACTCATGTCTATGGTTAGGAAACCTTAACCATCATTAATCAATGAGCTAGTCTAGTAGACGCATACTAGGGACACGGTGTTGTTCATAAACCACACAAGTATTAATGTTTCCGCTTAATACAATTCTAGCATGGAATATAAACATTATCATGAACAAGAAATATAATAATAACAATATTATTATTGCCTCTAGGGCATATTTCCTTCAATCTGTTCATAACTTGCTGAACAACAAGATTGGAATCTCTAAATATTTTTAGGCGAGTTGCTCCACATGCTTTAGCCATCTTCATTCCGTGCAACAAAGCCTCGTACTCCGCTTCATTATTAGAAGCCTGCGGAAAGCTCATCCTTAGGACGTATTTTAATTTGTCGCCATGAGGTGATATCAACACTACTCCTGCGCCTGCGCCTTGAACTCGCTTAGAACCGTCGAAGTACATCGTCCAAGTACTCGATAAATCTGGTGGTCCTGTGCTTTGCAGCTCGAGCCACTCTGATGTAAAGTCTGGCAAGACTTGCGACTTGATCGCCTTCCTTTTTTCGTACGTGATGTCCATGGGAGATAACTCGATTCCCCACAAAGAGACACGTCCCGTCGCTAGAGGGTTGTTCAATATGTTCGATAGTGGCGCTTCATTGACCACTATAATTGGGTGCACCGCAAAATACTGTCGTAGTTTACGTGCGGTTGTGAAGACACTGTATGCCAACTTCTGATAATGCGGGTACCTCTGTTTGGTTGGAGATAGCACTTCACTGATGAAATATACCGGCCTCTGGACGCCATGGGCTTTTCCTTCTTCGCTACTTTCGACTACTAGAACTGTGCTCACCACCTGATGGGTTGCGGCGATATACAACAGCAGTGGCTCTTTTTCTCTTGGTGCGACCAGCACCGGTGGCGTGGAAAGCACTTTTTTCAACTGTGCAAACGCTGCGTCTGCTTCTTCTGTCCACTCAAATTTATCGTCTGACTTCTTCATAAGTGCATAAAAAGGAAGTGCCTTCTCCCCTAGTCGAGCAACGAAGCGGCTTAGTGCCGCGACGCGTCCTGCAAGTTTCTGCACGTCATGTAGTTTCGTGGGTTTCCCCATTGTCAAAATTGCTTGAATCTTCTCTGGGTTTGCCTCTATTCCTCGTGTTGATACCAGGAACCCTAAAAGTTGTCCTGCTGAGACGCCGAAGAAGCACTTTGTCGGGTTAAGCTTAAGCTTATACCTGCTCAGGTTGTCGAAGGTTTCTGCCAAGTCGCTTATTAGAGATTTCTCCTCTCTTGTGGTGATGACTACGTCATCAATGTAGACTTGTATGTTGCGCCCTATTTGGTTCCCGAGGCAGCTTTGCATCATCCTTTGGTAAGTTGCTCCTGCATTTTTTAGGCCGAACGGCATCACTTGGTAGCAAAACACCCCATATGGTGTGATGAAGGCCGTTTTTTCTTCGTCTTCTTTCTTCAGTTTGATCTGGTTGTAGCCAGAGTATGCGTCCAAAAAGGAAAGCCTTGCGCATCCCGCTATTGAATCGATTATTTGATCGATGCGGGGTAAAGGGAAGGGATCCTTTGGACAATGCTTATTGAGAGATGTGTAGTCGACACATACTCTTTGTACGTCCGTGTTCTTCTTGGGTACTATAACTGGGTTCGATACCCAACTCGAAGTTTTGATTTCTCTGATAAATCCGGCATTTTCTAGCCTATGCAATTCTGACGCTATCGCCTTCCTTTTAGGTTCATCAAATCACCTCAATGGTTGCTTGACTGGTTTTGCCTTGGGATCTACATTTAGCGCGTGCTCGATGAGTTCCCTGGGAACCCCTGGCATGTCCGATGGACACCAGGCGAAGATTTCCCAGCGCTCACGGAGGAACTCGACGAGCGCGCCTTCCTATGCGGGATCCAAGTTCACCGCAATTGATGTTGTCTTGTTTGGATCAGTGGGGTGGACCTGAATTTTCTTTGAGTCCTGCGTTGTGTCGAAAACCTTATCTGGCAGGGATCGTCCAATGTCGGGTAGCACATTATGATCCGTTTCTCCTTTTAACCTCTCATATTCTGCTGTCATGCCAAAGGTTTGCGCCATCCTGTTGAATTCTCTGTCGCATGTGTTGGCTACTTCAAAGCTCCCTTGTACTGTAATTGTTCCTTTGGGCCCTGGAATTTTTAACGTCAGATACGCGTAGTGTGGTACTGCCATGAATTTTGCAAATGCTGGGCGCCCCAGGATTGCATGATATTGTGACGGCCAATCCATAACTTCGAACTCCAGTTTCTCTCTTCTATAATTTTCGCTGCTGCCGAAGCAGACATCGAGTTCTATTCTTCCCAGAGGGTAGTTTGCTGCTCCTGGTACTATTCCGTGGAAAGAGCAATCTGTTGGCTTCAGACTCGTCAGCGAGATGCACATTGCCTTTAGTGTTCTAGCATATATTAAGTTTATGCCGCTCCCTGCATCCATGAACACTCTTCCGATGTCATATCCTCCTATTTGCGCTTTTAGAACCATAGGCGAGTGACCCGGCCTGGGAACCTTTCTTGGGTGGTCTGCTCTACTGAACTTGACTGGTTGCTCTGACCACCGTAGGTATTCTGTGGTAGCTGGTGGTGATGATATTGCTAAGTTTACTTGCCTGGATATGCTCTTTCGCTCTTTCTTTGACTTGGGCACTAGTTGAATCATGGCTGATATGTACACTTTCGACTCTAGGTGCTTTGCTAGCCTTTGCATTTGATATCCTTGACTTCTATGTCTTTCTCCTTGCCTCCTTTCTTGGTTTGAGCCCATGGCGCTTTGCAACCTTAGGAATGTTCTGCAATCCTTCATCTGATGATTTGAGACCCTTTTCCCGTCGAGATACGCGTAGTGGATTCGACAAGGTCCGTACAGCATATCCTCGGCCGAAGGACCAGAGTATCTCGATTTTTCCACTCCTTTTGTTTGAAACCTCCTACTTTCATACCCTTCTTCTTCTTCTAGTATGTAACCCGCGGCTACCTGATTCCGCCTTCCTTGATCATCCCTGCTGCGATGTCGTCTCCTCTGTTGACTTATTCTGTCGACTTCTGGCGAACGTCTTCTTTTGTTGTTATATGCGTCCTCTCCATCAGCGAATTTGTTGGCTTGTTCCATTAGCTCAGCTACTGTCGTAGGTCTTGTTCTTCCTATTTCTTCCACAAGATCTGAGCGACGAAGTCCTTCCGAAAAGGCGTCTATTGCTCGTTCGTCGGAGACGTCCTCTGCTGAGTTTTTGATTATACTCCAGCGTTGTATATAAGAACGTAGCGTTTCGCCTTTCCTCTGTACACATGCTTTAACTTCCTCCAGTGATGCTGGGCGCTTGTAGGTGGAACGAAAATTTCTTGTGAATTGACTTTCGAGTTCCCCCCAGCTTCCAATGGATTCGTCGGGTAGGGTGTTCAACCAGGACCGTGCGGCGCCGGTGAGGTGCAGCTGCAAACTTTGCATTGCAGTCGCCTTTGTTCCCCCTAGTATCTGCACTGCACGTAGATAATCTGATAGCCATAAGGTAGGTTCTTGCGACCCGTCGTACTTATTCTGGTCGTGCGGTAATTTGAATCCTTTGGGTACCCGCGTTTTGCGAACCCTGCGGGTAAAGCATAACGCACCCATATCTTTATTGTCGTCCTCATAATTCTCTTCCCTCCAAGCATGTCGTGATTTATTTACTCGAGCTTGCGCTATTATACTTCTTGCGTCCTCCTTCTTTTTCTGTTGCTTTTTCTCTTCTGATGACTCGCTATACTCGTTATCTGCACAATTGTATCTGGACTTCTCCTTTCGATTTCCCTTGTAGCTTGTCGACTTCGTCTCTGGGCCTTGTTCTCTAATCTTATTTTCTACTATTCCGAGGCTTCGTATCGCGGCTCGGTGCATATCTTCTCGCGGGTCTCCATGTTCTGGTCTTGTAGCTAGCAAATACGCTTGTGCTGCTGCTAACGCTACCTCTGGCGTTTTTTGTATCAAGTCACCTTCCTCCTCTTCTAGCTGCGGGGTGAGGCTCCTTGAGTACCCTTCTTCTCTGCCGCGTGCTGTCGCCCCCCTGTTGTGTTTTGGGTCTCCGCGCCTCTCTCTGCTATATTCTGAATCTTCACTATAGTCTTTCCAGTATTCCTCCCTTGATATACTGTTATTGTCTTGAAACATCATTTCTCTTTCCTCCCTTAGCTTCTTCCTGTGTTGGTATAATGCATACTGATATCCCATTAGAACTTCTCTTCTCGATCCTTCGGGTACCTCTGTACCGTTATTGATAGCCGATTTGATCATTCTCCATTCACCAGCCGAGACATGGACTTTCTCTTTTTCCTTTTTGTTGTGATCTTTCATTTTGTCGACTTGCTTGTCGACCTTTTTACTTCCTTCGCTGTTGTTTCCTTCTTCTGCTTCAGTGATAATGACGCATAACTGATGTACTTTGGAGACGCCACTGCTTCCCGCGACGAAGTCCTTTGCATTGTTGTGCGTCTGACACGCTTTTTCTTCTGAGTCGAAATTTTCCTGAATTTCGTCGCCTTCTGCGATTGATGCTTTTTCTAAGCTGACCGGCGAGTTTACCTCGCTGGAAGAGCCTTCTGATGACTCCAATGTTTCCTCTGTTTCGGGCCTGCTTGCCGACGGATCTGGTTTCGTCGAATCCGAGAAGCGGGATGAACCCGATGGCCCGATGAGGATGCTCAAACTTCCAATTGTCACCTCCATCTCTGGATTTTCGTCGAGTTCTGAACTGCTGTTGGCTAAAAGTGAAAAAGCCGTCGAATTCATGATTCCAACGCCCAGAGTCCCCACGGTCGGCGCCAATTGACGAGGGGTTAACTCGACAAATGTCCTAAATGAAGGACTTAGGATCGGGGAGATAGGGCGTCGGATGAACTCGAAGGTAAAGTTAGTCGAAATAGGTGTGTATCGAAAGTAAACTTGGGTGTTCAACCTGGCTTGCTTTCAATCTGCCCTACACCGTCCCCTCCTGGCCCCTATATATAGGTGGCCAGGTCTCGAGGATCGGGTAGGGTACGATACAGATTACAATATCGACATACGATAAGAACTCGTATTCGACTATCATTACAATTGGGCCTAGCTTATCGGGCCTCAGGGGTACTCAACTAACGGGCTCTATTAACTATACCCTTGTCACTAACACTTGTGCGTTAATATTTGTGCAAAAAACTATACCTCCTATATATAGGAACATAGAGAGTATCAAAATGATCACAAAATTAAGACCTATTTATTTATGCAATAATGTCATGTGGTTGTATAAAATAAAATTGCATGAAATTATGAATTGTTTTTAAGTACTAATTTCAAATTTGAATGTGAACCAAATTTAGTAATCAAATCATTTCTAAAAATAACCTAAAATGTTTAAACACTTAAATAAGGTTATTGTAATTAATTGTTAACTTTTCTAAAATGTTAATTTCAAAGTTTACTATTTGTATTTTAAAATCCTAAAGCTATTTTTCCTAAATAATTTTACGGAAATGTGCTGTGATCACCCGTGGACTCTGCCCCCCTTCATATCCATTCGATTGGTGTTGGAGATTCGGTTTGGATTAGCAGCATATGATGCAGATGGGATGTAATTAGGCACCGGTTCTATAAATTTCCTGCGGAAGCTAACATGAAAGGTACCAGCCGGCCAGTACCCTTCAATGTTTGGTGCCGACACCAAGTAGTTGGGACAGGCGGACGACAGTGATTTTGATCTCACCCGTGAAATTACCGACCATCATTCCCTCCTCTTCAAATCCACATCACAACTCTATTCGATATATATTGGTAGCCCCAAGCCAGTTTGGTCACCGTGCCCTCATATCCCCTGCCCAGGTAACCTAGGTTTTTTTATCGGGCAAGTACGTACACTTCACGTCCAGGCGAAGCCAGGTAAGAGATTTAAACAACTCTTATTCTTTTAGGCACGGATTATCCGTGTTTCTTAGTTGGTTTGCAACTCTTTTTTTGTCTTAGCAGATGGTTTTGTTTATCTTCCCTATGGCTATTGCCACCGCTTCGACCATGCTGTTGGCTTATTTTGCAGCGGATCCCTTCACTCCATTTTTCGCAGCCGCTGTAGCATCGTCGACATTCATTTTGGCTCAGTACAAGATCATAGAAATGGACACCGGATCGAGCAGCATAAGCCGCACCGCAGCCACATTTGGGGTTGAAGCGATGAAGTTACTCGTGTTCATTTTGTTGGTGTCTACTGAGAGTTCAAGCATCACCACGCCCTCTTTTGTTTGGGTTGTTTCTATGTTTTTTTTGGATTGATTATCCCGGCAACAAAGTTGAGAGAGTTGATTAATTCCCGAAGCCAGTTAGAGCAATCAGGGATCACATCGTTTGAAAATGTATAAAAAGCAATGTGCAATATGTATATTATGCTAGTGGGAAATTTCTCTTTTTATAATGTGCGGATGTTTTTTTAAGTGGGCCGGATAAGCATTGAATGTAATTTGGACTATGTGGAGATTCGATATCTTTGCCCGTTTTATCTTCAAGTATATGAAAATGCATTTTCAAACGCGATGAATTAATTTGGTATTTTGAAGTAGAACCAGACATATGCATTTCTGTTTTTTTAGACAAGTATCTATTCTATAATACAGAGGCATACTTGAGACAAATAATGGACCCACACAGAATGGTAGGGGAAAATCTTTGAAGATTACGATGGAAATAATGCACTAACACAGGGTATGCACATTTGAAAAAGAAGAGGGCGAAGGAATCCTATGAGCAGTTATAGATGCATTAAAATCGGCCTACTCGCTGACATATGGGACTGGGACCCTTTTATTTCGAATCCCGTCATGTCTACTTTTCTTTTGTCCTCTTTCACCTTTATTCGCGCTCACGTTGGCACGCGTGCGCGATCCGTACATGGCGGATCCATACCGTGGATCCTCCACTGAGGAGAATCCAAGGTCACAGATCCCTTTTTTGGGGACACTGTTGCGCGTTCTGTCAATCGTTGCCGCAACTATAAAATGGTGTGTCGCTGGTAAATCGACTTGTATCATAGCCATGGATATCAAAACCATATACACTGCAGTCATGGACATCCTATCCGAAATCTATCACGATCATTTGGAGAGGTTAGAGCGAGTTGGGGTTTTGGTCCTGGTGGCTTGGTTCGGCATCATGGTTGGGGGAATTGCTTTGATTTTGTTCGCGGCTGTTGTGTGGACAGTATGGAGCCTGCACGATTGGTGGTACGCCGTTGACGATGAAGCTGCGGTGGCGGAGGAGCTGGTCGCTGCCCAAGTGGTGGATCGGTGGATGCCGCCGGTTGCTAGAGCGGCTGGTATCCCAGCTGAAGACCAGCTTGGGGTAGCCTACCGTCGCCGTCGAGCCGCTGGAGCGTAGCCATCGGATGAGTCGGCCTCATCCAGCGAAAAACCTGCGCATGAGAAGGAGTTGTTGACTTCCCCGTACCTTGCTGTTTACATTGTAGTAGATTTTGTATTTCCCATTCCTAAATTTACATTACGCATTTCCTTTTATTTAGACGAGCAAGTTTGTTTCCGGTAATGTTTTCTAGATCCAAGTGATGTAACAGCCTAGATGCTATTTCTACCACTAGCAAAATAGCGTTCTATTATTATTCTAATAAGAACTTATATGCATGTTGTACGGCACTAATATTTAGTTTGTTTTTATTTAGTTATTTCTTAGTTGATACTTCTTTTTCCAATCGGTAGGCTCACGCGATGTGCTAGAAGGAATAAATTGAACATTTTTTACGCTGTATTTAGCGATGGATATTAAATTTTAGGCACGAATAGTACTAGCAGAAACGTACGGCAGTCGAGCCATGCACGCATACTTTTCCGGTCATCTTCGTCCGCATGCATGCGCGAGTAATAACATCGAGAGTTTGACCAGGTCATCTTGTTTTGCATACTGTTTGCACCCGTTATTTTCGCGCATGCTGAGGCACGGCAAGGAGAGGCCAAGTGGACAGGCGTGCACGTGGCTCGGCTCATTTTTTTGGGGATGACCCTGTTTTCCCGCTGATATCGCATGCATAGCCCTGCGTTGTTGACCGAAAAAATCGCTGTTTTCTGTCACGAAACAGCCCACACACTGATTTGACAACACGGCCGCAAGTCTGCTCGGGTACAGAGTTAGGCAGATTCATAAGTTGGTCCAAAATTTGGCGCTCATTGGTTTCCCGCTAGTTTTAGTACACTTCCACCCGCTGCCACCCGAATGCTTTTGCCTACATATACGAACGCTCTGCCATGCCCAGCTAAGACAACCATATAGAAGAAAGTTTTTATTGCCCCTTCGCGCAAACCGATGTCGACCTCCGCGGAAGAGCCATCATGAGTTTTCTGATCTGTGCTAACAAGGTCTCATGCACTGCGTTTTATTGCCCTTTCGATGTCAATCACCGCTCACAAATATTCACGTTTTTGTTTGGCCCAGCCCCCCTGATGGTGTAAGGCTGCCTGCCTCATCTAACCTTGGAGCCGTAGAACGAGCTCTACGCGACGCCGGCGATAGAAAAGATGGCCACATCTTTGACCTTACACCGGGCAAGATTTTTGAATCTACCCAAGAAGCATACGAGTTCTATAATATGTATTCTTGGGAGAAAGGATTCGGAATACGGTATGGACGCAGCAAACAAAGGACATGCGGTACACGGACAAGGCAAGATTTCGTGTGTGCTTGCGAGGTATGTGGAATGGGATTTTGTACATAAAACCCGCGTTTCGAGCTAAGTAACTAGCGTGTTACTGTTTTTTGAGTTTCTTTTGTTTTGTCTATATATCGCAGGGACGAAACGAGAGCAACATCTGTAGGTCGGCACGCTGCGGCTGCCGCGCTTTGTTACGAGTTAGGAGGGTAGGAAACGATTCATGGGTAGTTATTCTATTCGTGGACGAGCATACTCACACACTATGTTCTAGCTGTGGAGAGAAGCGACGATGGAAATCACATAGTGTTATTGACTCGAGAACACGCGATTTAGTGAGACATCTTCGATCAAACAATGTCCAAATATCTAGGGTATGCTCCATTTTAGGTAGCTTGCACGGTGAGAACTCATATGTTCTATTCAGCAGACAATCTGTGAGAAACTTATGCGCTCGTTTAGGTCAAGAATCTATTGCCGGAGACATGGCAAAAACCTTAGCGCATTTTGCGGAAATGAAAAGAAAGGATCCAAGTTTTATAGTAAAAATGCATTTAGATGAGACAAATAGAGTCAAGTCATTGTTTTGGTGTCATGGGTTCTGGTAGGGCCAATTATTCTGTGTTTGGTGACGCCATTACATTTGACACCACATACCGTACAAATCTATACAATTTGCCGTTTGGGTTATATGTGGGGGTAAACAACAATAATGCTACACTTACGGGCAAAATCTTACGGGCTGAAATCTACGGGCTGACGTGCAAGCAAGTGAATGGTGTATATCTGATTCAGGTCCGTGATGTTAGGAACCACGATTTGTTTCAGGTCTCCACGTCTGCGCGTAAGTTTGATTCCGTAAAATAATCCCGTAGATGTAGCATTATCCGGTAAACAATCACTTCCAAAGCACCATTTTCGGTGGTGTATTCCTGACGGAAGAGACCATTGAGTCGTTCCAATGGGCGTTCCAAGTATTCGCCGACGTAATGGACAACAAGCATCCGGCAACTATTTTGACAGGTAAATCTTTTGGGCTGTTCCCTACACCAACCACGTAAACAAAGCCCCATGAGCATAGATTTTCGTAGTAACTTTATATTTCCTTCTCGGATGTTTCTTTATAACCTAACATATGGTACTTTCTCTATATTTATTAGACCAGTGTGCCTCTATGCGAGCAGCTATAAGAACCGAATTCCCAAACACAAGACATAGATGGTGTAAGTGGCATGTTTTGCGTAAGACAAAACATTATCTCGGGAAGACATACAGTAAGCATTCCACGTTCAAACGTGAACTCCATCTCCTTCTTGATGTGGTCGTGACGGTTGAGGAGTTCGAGTCTAGATGGGCTAGCCTAGTGCAGACCCATCGTCTGGAAGATAACAAGTACCTAGCACGAGCATACGAGAACCGTACAATGTGGGCAAAGCCTTTTTTTACAGACACATTTTGTGCCGGCATGACAAGCACGCAAAGAAGTGAAAGCGCAAACCATCTACTTAAGACATATATCCCAAGGTCATCTCCCATGCACCTATTTGTAGCACAGTACGATCGGATGATAACCGATCGCGAGGCAGACGAGGGGCGGGAGATATATTCCACAAACCAGGTTGGTGTAGGCGTGAACGGTCTCCTCCATCTTATTTGCGTAGCCGTTTAAGTGATGATAATATGCTAATTTTTTCTTTTTATTGCGTGTGTGTGCAGTTGTCTCGAGTTTTTACGGTTGGGGTGCCGGTAGAGAAGCATGCAGCTCGCTTCTACACCCGTGTGATGTTTGAGAGATTCCAACGAGAATTATACAAAGCTGGTTCATTCACAGCTCAACCAGGGTTAGTGGATGAGTATGTGTTGACTTTCATACTAGAGGAAGGCATGGTTGATTATGGATATCCGATATGCACTGTATGGAGAAGTCCAGATGGGTCATCCTTTTCATGCGACTGCAAATTTTTCGAGCATTCTGGGATGCCTTGCAGGCATATAATAAAGGTTTAAACAATTAAAACAAATCATTCACGATATTCATTCGTATTTGTCTTTTTTTTTTCTAACATTGCGTGTTACCAACTGTTTTCGCAGGTGATGGTTCAACTTAACTTGCAAGAGATCCCACCAGGCCTACTGCTATCTCGTTGGGGCAAGTGTGCGAAAGATGGAGCCGTTGCAGCACAGTCTACTGTCAGCTCGCTTAGAGCATGTCTAGCAGGCCCCTCAAAACGCGGGTACCCCGTATTATTCCGGCGGGATAGGGGGTGAGGGCGAAATGAGCCATCTAGCCGGCTCCGTATTCAGGCCGGCCTATATCTGCAGAATACGGGGCCCGTCAAACCCACCCCGCCGCCCCTACAAATACAGGGTGAAGGTGCGAATGGGGGTCCAATCCCTCACTCGCAACCCTAGCCCCGCCGTGCGCCGCCGCCAGCCTCTACCACTCCGGCGAGCAATTCCCACGCGCACGCCGCCGCATTTGCACCGCCGCCAGCATGAGCTCCTCGCGTCGGAGCAGCCTCTCGCCCACCGCCGGATCGAAGCCGGACACGGTGGAGGCGGCACAGGCCATCGCCGCCGTCAATGAGCTGATGGCTCGGGAGGCCACCGCCACCACTCCGCTCATCATCCTCGACGACTAGGCTAGCATTGTAGAAGTCGCGATCCAGTAGGATCACGCAATTTTGTATATCCACTATCTATGATCAATGTGAAGAACTATCTATGAATTCTCTCGGGGTTTGCATTTTTAAAAATACGGGGTGAAATAAGGGATCTGTTAGACGGGATGGTTCGTGGCGAGCAATTTTTTTGATACAGGGCCCTGTATTCGCTCGATACGGGGAGAGCAAATACAGGGTCTGTTAGACATGCTCTTAGCAATAGAGACATGGTGAGCATGCACGCCGTGGTGTATGCATCGGCCATGGAACTAGTTGGTATGTGCAACACATCTTTACAGGCATCAGAGGTTGGCATTGATTTTCTCAACCGCGCGAAGCAAGAAATAATGGAGATTAAAGTAGAACCCGAGTGCGTCAAGGAAGCTCGAGTGAAGATCGATGAGAAAGATATTGTACAGGAGGTTTCCGCTCCACCCAGGGTCCGGTCACGAGGCAGACCAAAAGAGTCACGCTTGAAATCAGTCATCGAGACTGCAAAAGCCAAGAAGAGGAAAAGGTATGCAAAAGCAGAAAAGAAGCAAGCAGCTGTGCTCGTTGAGGTCAAGAAGCAACTAGCTGTGCACGTTGAGGTCAAGAGAAGGTCCTCTAGGCTAGCCTCATCCGCAACTGAAGCTGGACAGCATGCTGGGCCGTCATCTGTCTCGCGTAAGTGTCGCCTGTGCGGTGGGAAGGGGCATTACCGCTCAACGTGCCACCTGAAATCTAAACCAGCTTAGGTCATGAAGTTTGGACATCGGATGAGAAATAGTGCCTAGATGAATCAGTTATGTATTTCCGTTTGCTTTTTTATATCTTAATTGATATCAGCACATTCTATAAGTGCCTGTTTAGTATGCCAGCACCTCGTTTAGCGAGTCATGTATTTTAGATGTATCCAACGTGTGATTTGATTTGAACAATGGGAGGCGCACTCCCTGTTTTCAGAATGATTACATTTTCATCAACATTTAGTGTGTTTTGGGACCCTTAGCCTCTCTCGTTGAAAACATCACTATAGTACCATTCTAGCATCCGCGTATCACTCAGGTCTATATATGAACCAAACTTTCCCACCTACCACCATATCAAAGACTCACTTCACTCACCACCGCACAACCCAAATCCCCCCCCCCCACCCCCCCGCGCTACCATTGGTACCTTGCCCTAAATGCGGGAGAGAACTTGTCACTTTCGTCGCCCGTCACGGCACGAACAAAGGAGATCGTTTCTACAAGTGCCTGAATCACAACGTGAGTTTGTTTTTGGTTACGCATGGAACTTGCAAAAAGTTTTTCCTTTTGTTATCGGAGTTTACAGAGTTTATTCATTCTCCATCTTTTCTGTCCTTTTGAATTTTCTTATTCTTAACACTGATTTTATGTGTTGGTCTCAATGGTAGCCATATTCTGGCGGTTGAGACTTCTTCAGGTGGCAAGCAGCCTACGGGCAATATATTTCCTCTGCAGTTTCTTTTAGAAGCGGCTCCAGACACGGAAGCCAGTCTATCGTTTCTACAGTGGCACCTCAATGTGTCTGCAAATGTAAAGTTTGCAGTCCAGATTCACAAATGACTTCTGTCCTCGCCCCTGGTGGAAAACAAACCAACATGACGGTTTACAACAACCGCAATGTGCTAGGGCAGGCTTTCATGTGCGGCTACCTTGTTGCGCTGATTACAGCCTTCATCACCTCCTTTTTTAAGTAGCAGACGGGCTATTCAGATCTGTGCCAACTGCCAAGCACTACAACCCCTACCTAGGCAGCGTGTTTGAGTTTAGCAAAAATAATTAGGGTTGCTCTTCTGCCTGGCACCGGAGTTAACTGCATGTTAGTCATTTTTATTGTTTTCCCCTTAGGGTATTCGATGCAATGCAACGAAGTATGTAATGGGATTTGTTTACCATGGAGTATATTTGTATGCATGGAGTCACAACTGACTGCAGTTTGTTCACCGCATCTTGTATGTTTTTTCGCGGATGCATTGATCCATGTAGTTTCATTGCATGCAATAGATGTAACACAAAACCTACCGATAAATATGATTATCATGTCATGACGAAAACGGATGAAAATGGGAAACTTTGCACAACATGTGTCTGGTATCAACTTTTTTTTATGACATAGTACTGGTACATTTGGAACACGAAATTACACATAATGCGGTGGAGAACAATGAAAGAATAAGAAAATAATATAGCAAACGGCAGACCTAAATCATAATGCGAGCCAGCACCGATGATGACAAAGGTGGCCCCATGAGGACGCGGATTTATGGGGAAATCATCGCAGCAGGATCAGTAAAATGCAGAGGGCACACATTGGCCTGCTTATGCACATAAGTATTCCCAAGAAAATTGCCCGTCCGGTGACCTCGAAGTCGTTGACGTGGACGTTGCCGTTGTCGTGCCTCTCAGGGTCGCGGCGGCCGTTGCCGCCGCCGTGTCCGTTCCCTTGGGCGTCCCAGAACCCTCCTGGGGCTGCTACTAGCAGGTTTAGGCCAACTCCGGTTATCTAGTAAGCATATTCGTCCCATAACCAGAAATGACAATGATCCACACGCTATAGCACGGAAGGAGGAAAAAATATCTGAGTTTTCTTAATCAGATTCAATAAATAATCAACAAAAAATAGACAAGTATGAAACTTACACCCTGGTTAGGACACTTGTAGAAGCGGATGCCTGGGTTGCTTGCAGTGTTAGAGACGAAGACTCTGATCCTGGTTGTACCGCAGTGGGGGCACATGATCAACGGTAGTGGGGGCGGAGTGGCGCGAGCTCGTCGGGAGCTGTTCGAGGACTGAGACATGCTCGGGCTTGCCGGAACTGCGCAACGGAACGGTAGTTTATTGGAAGAGGGATAGCGTACGTTCTTGGTGAGTGAAGTAGTCTGCTCCTTAAAAAGGAGGAAGTCAGTGAAGGATAGGTGTAGTGAAGGAGAGAAGCAGGGTTCTAAGAAATTAATTCCCTTTTTTTCAGGGATAATTCGTTTTTCTTTTTTTTTTCCTTTTTTTCTTTTTTTACGAAACACTTAAGCAGTAACAGTGAGTGCATTTGCTTTCTGTTTATTTTTGCCTCAACTACGTATACAAAAAAAGGTTGGTCTGTTGTCTTTGGGTGACAGCACACATGACCATGCACTTGGCCACTCCGGCAAATCCTCAAAATCTGCGGACAGTCCCTATAAAACTGCCCGTTTGCGTCGCCGTTTTGGGTGTGTTGCAACCATACCCGTTTAGTTTACAGAAACCTCAATTATGTTGTGAGGAAGGAGGAACCCCACACATCGTGCTCGTGAACGAATGTTTTGAGGTCACACCCCTACTAGGTGGTGCAGTTAGTGGAATCTATAATTGCCCCCCCCAACCGCCCCTCCACACATTATATTTGGTACAATAGAACGAGAGCCTTCGAGAGGCACCTCACCGAGCGAAGCATTCCTCGCCGGTGCTGCCCGCTGAGAGGGAGTGCCTGCGTTCACTCTGTACATATTAGGTGTAGGTTCCCCCTTGCCCGTAGGTTTTGGCGCTTCTCACTGCGGTTGGCGTTTTCCCGGCCAGATGTGTGGCGATGCTTTACCGGCGACTACTCAATAAAGGGCCTAGGAGCTGGCCCCGGTTGCATAGACGGGAAGTTTCACTAAGTCTTATTCACCAACGGCCATGACGGCAAGGGGGATAGCAACGTGTCGTGTTCCGTCTCTATTCCGATGAGACCGATGTGGTTCTTGGCAACCGTGAGAGGCACGACAATGGCAACGTCCATGGCAACAACTTCTAGGTCATCGGATGGGCAATGTTCTTGGGCGGGCCGGTGTTGGTTCTCCCTACCGTGGTTCTCCGATGAAGCGGGCCAGATGTGTGGCGATGCTTTACTGACGACTACTCAATAAAGGGCCTAGGAGCTGGCCTCGGTTGCATAGTCGGGAAGTTTCTCTCAGTCTTATTCACCATCGGCCATGATAGCAAGGGGGAATAGAAATGTGTCGTGTTCCGATCGAGGAGGCCGGTGTGGTTCTTGGCGTCAAGGTACACACTCTCCCCTAGGCGAGCTGGCTATCGTGAAGGAGGCATCAATTTGCAGATTGGGTTGATTCTACGGCGTCCGAAAAGTTCCCGAGGAGCTCTTCTCGTGCGTCTTATCGGCAACTTGAACCGCCATCCCGCCGGACTCAATGGCAGTAGGGTAGCCGCTCCCGCCACTGTGTCGCCTCTGCTCGATGGATTCCTCTGTCCAGCGTTCCAAGTGGCGTGTCTTCGGCGGTGCCGTTGCAGACCGTCCGCAAAGCCGGCATCGATCCTGAATTGGAAGGGGTGATCGCATTTTGTCTCAAGGCCAAGGACCCCAATTCAACGTTTGAGGGAATCGTTAAATTTCTTATCGTTGTTGGGCTCCGTGTAATTCTCTAGTCATCATAATGGAAGCAGGACAAAATCTCCACTTTCAAAACCCAGCCCCGCACCCCCCACCTGTTTGAGGGACATGCATGGTCGTATGTGTGGTAGCATCATATATGTTTTTAGAAAAAAATGAGATAGTACCGTTACTGCGCATAAACACTGCGGCTAGTGCTTGTAGCTTCACCGCATCGCTTTTATGTTGTGTATGACTGGTCAGTTCGACTGGTCACAAAATTTGACAGCACGGCACCGAAAGCAGATCGCCTGCCCAAACACGCCAGAACACACAACATGGGGCGCCCTGCGGAATTTAACAGATAGCATTTCATGCAAAATCGCGGGTGGGGAAATAACATGCATCGTCTGTTCTTTTTCTATGTGTTGTCCAATAACTTTCTACACCAATTGTATCAGGAAAATAATCAACAGTTTCAGCGTGGATTCAAAAAATACAGTGCACATGATACTAGACCAGTGTAGTCCAATACGTTGCTTTAAAATTGTGAGGAAAGATGATGCTGCAAAGAAAAAGGCGAATCCGTCCACTGCTATCATTAGTGACAAGCCGATATGTCGGGCTTTCTACATTGCCTACTTGACAAAATGTAAAACACGGCAGAGCAATGAATGGACTGTAGCCCTCTCGCGGGTGCTTTATTAGCAACCCTCGGGCTCTATATCAACCACCAAGCTGAAGTGGTATAGTAGCCAGCACTACATCCAGTCAAGAGTAAGGGCGACTGTTAGCTGCTATTTTTCTGCAGCATTGTTTGTAGTGATAAATGTTGTTTCTTCGTTTGCGTAATAATAGTACTTATCTCGTTCGTCTCCTTTTTTACAGATAGCTCGTGTAGAAGATTGCCTCACTCGTAGCCATGGTGTGCAAAGCTGAAGGAAAGATGCCTATGGATGCTGCACCAAAGATACCCTTGGAAGGATCCACGATCAACCAGATCCCTTTGCCAGAGACCCATCCGGGTGGCCCTCCTGCCGAAACTCGGTTCATGGTGCCAAGTCATCAGATGGTTGCGGCGCAGGCCGAGCTCGCCATGTCTTTCACGACAAATGTTGAAGGAAGAGCCCCCAATACACCGGTAATATCTATGTACCAGGCAGCTGATTCCATCCGGGCGTACAAAATGTTGTCTATGTCATCCTTCTCCATTAGGCATTTCTAGCCTGAAACTTTCTTGATCACCTGCACCGACCAGGCAACCAAAGATACCTTGCTTGAACCAAACACCCTCACTTTCCCTAGCTTCTCCCTCAGACTTAAGCCGTGGAGCCGATTCGCACATGCTTTACCTAAACGCAATACAATCACTTACGAGGTAGGATTAGATTTCTTAGGTATTCCAGCACATGCATGGGAACCGCGCACTGTGGATATACTCATAGCAGATTTTGGCTATATTGATAGGGTCTCACCCATCACAAATTCACGGATAGACATGTCACTCTACCGTGTAGTGCTTTGTACAAGGGACCCAGGTAGCATTCCAAGGATTAGGTGGCTTGAAATCCCTGAGTACACTGACGAGCATGGCAATCTAATTGTCATTGTACACGACAATCCCATCGAATGCACACCCAACTCTCTTACATACAAGTTGCTTTTTTGCGTCAAGTGGATTCGCCAGCTCAAGCCACTACCATGCCCTACGGAGTACGAAACACCAGCAACACCTTACTTTGATCCCACATACGACCCAATGAACGATGGTCCATTAGAAGACTACACCCCAATGTAACCATCTCTATACAACGCTTAATGCCTTGTGAGAGACATGTATCTTTTTAATTTAGCCAGGTACATGATACCTGTTTATTTCCTTTGTTTTTCCAATTGCACCAATGTAAGTGCTCATGAAGTCCTTTTATCGGACTATGTATCGTGTGGTTGTAATTTTCCAGAATTTCATGTTAGAAAATATTATTTTTGTGAGCCATCATTTGGTTTGAAAGACATTAGCACTAAAACAATTGACATTATTAAGCTCTATGAACGTACCATTACACAAAGGCGGTAATAATATGACTGAAAGAAAAGTTTCAAGGATACACAGCCCCTTACATGAAATACAAAGTTTCTGAGAAAAATAACAGTCTACAAGTGAAAAAGCTGAAAATCTAGGATACATAGCGTAGTACCGATACAAGCCCCGACAACGTACTTGTCGACGGTCAAACCACACAAACTAAGAGATAAGTAAACTAGTTACGCTTGAAAAGCTTGAAAGCAGACATCTCGCCGGATGCTTTGAATGGTTCGTCGGCGATGTCGGTGACGCGGTAAAATCTAATTTCAACTCCAAAGCCTACAAACTTCTGGCCATCAAGCATTTGGGCGTCGCACTCGGCTCCAGTGCGAACGCAAACCGAGCCATGGGAGTACACCCAATCTTGAACTCGTTCTGGTTCATGAGAGCGAGAGTTGCAGCGGTGCCGATGAAGACTGCATCAATATCATCAATTGTCGGTCTTCGACATGGAGAGTGCCACAAGGTTCTTACTTGGGAACCCCATTGGAACTCGTAGATATGACCTTATAGCGTCAGCGCCATCAAGGTATAGATCATCCTCCCTGCAGGGGAATGCCTTGGGGAAACTCCATGGCGAAGTTACTGGTTCAAATATACGCTCGAGCTGACTGCGTTTGGTAAAAAAACAAATTTAGAAAACAGCTCGGGAAAAACCAATAAGTGAATAAGATGCACAAAGAGAACACTTACTGGGGTGTGCCGTCAGATGGCACTTGAGGCTCCATCGATGCCAGCTGATAGAATGAGGTAAAGGTAATGTTAGAAAAGACCTATAGAAGTAATGGTAATGAAAGAAACTTTCCAGGGAAAGAACATTTGCAGAACCTTGGAGACGTTGGTTGCACTGTTGCCGGACATAGATGGCTAGTCCGATGGCAACAACATCTGCATCAATGTATTAAATAGGGGGATGGGGGAGCATCTCACATTTTTTACCTTACATATCCAGGCCATCTGGAATGACTAACATGTATCTCGGGAGAAGACGCTGGACTAGTGTACATAGACTAGTCATGATGGGAAGTATCATAGACTAGTATCACGCATATGATACTAGTGTATTATACTGCTAACGCAATGCATAGTATCATCTTGTAGTATTATAGTCGTATAGTATTTAATGTTTTATAGAATCTTGGTGCAAAATATGTGGAAATGATGCATTTGTCATTGCACTTTTTAGTTTAGTTTTTCGTGCTATGATATTGTTTCATATTACGATACTAGTCTCATCTCTCTCATCAGCAATTGATGCACCACATAAGCTTTTTGTATGGATGGAATACATGATACAACTTATAATACTAGCATTTGTGGCTAACCTGAGGAAAACAAAAGAAAAAATGACAGGACTTTTGGGTGATGCTTTAGTTGTAAAACTAATACTGAGAACGTTTGGATCATGTTATCATTTTGATGCAGATGCCTCGATGATCCATTTCTGGAAAAAATTCAAGTAACCTAAACCGCCGTCATACTCATAACCGGTATATTTTTCTCGGTTTGGGTGTGGAAAAACAACTTTTTTTATTTTGTATGAAAAAACCTTAAAGATCACAAGTCACTCCCGATGCAACCTCAGAAATTGTTTGCATCCCGAGAGGAAGATGTAACACAACAAACTTACAAGATCCTAGGTCACTCCCGACGAAACCTCAAATCTACGAGAAGTAGCAAAATAGTGAACCACGAGCATAGAGATGAAGGGGTGGAACTAAAGCCCCATTGATAGTCGACCTTGAACTGGAGGCATCCCGCACAAACGATGTCATACGTGTAAAATCTTGGCGACCCTTCTGGTATCACGTGTCTAGAGACGCCCCGTGAATATTATACTTTCTAACAAGCGTGGCCTCGGTTTGGTGGACGTTGATCTTAAGTGGAAATCACAACGAGTCCGCCACCCCCCCGGATTGGAAAGAGGGAACCACATTTTATATAAAGATTAAACATTGAATCAAGCGGATGGACATCAGGAGGAGTTGTCTTCCTTATTTTCATGACTTGAGGAAGGGATAACGACATATATCGAGATCCTAGGTCACTCGTGATGACGCCTCGGATGGATCGTGAAAGAGCAAAGGGCTCCTGTATGAGCAGAATGCTTCCGCAAATTGGTAATTAAAGTCCTATACCTAGTCCACAATGCGGTAGACGCATCATCGAATCCTTCAGACTAGCATTAGTGCCGATTACCTTGCGACCCTTCGGCTGCCACGTGGCTATAGCTGCCCCTTGAATCTTTTAGGTCTTGTCGGGAGTCTCCTCGGATATTCGGACATTGATAAATTGTCCATCGCAACGTCAAAATGCATGCCATGGTTCCAGAACGGGGCACTCATCAAAGGTATCGGATGACGGATTCCTCGCCCTGTAAGCATAGTCGCCAACCACAACGAGTCCCCCAGGTTGGCACAAGGAAACTCATTTATATCATGATTAATCATTATTTCAGAGTGGTGGAATCGTGAAGGAGCATTCTCTTTATTATCATGATGACAAGAAGGGATAATAACATATATCGAGTATTCTAAGTCAATCTTGACGACACCTCGAATTTCTCAAGAAAGAGCAAAGTGCTCGAGCGTGAGATGAATGCTTGGGCCTTTGGTAATAAAAGGCCTATGTATACTCGACATAGCAATAGAGACATAGTACCCTCGTCAGGGTAATAGAAGAAAACTCATCGCGACCCCTCAACTGCCGCATAACTGGATCGGCAGCTAAAACTTTTTGATTTTTTTGGGAATGACATGGATATTTTAGACGTTTATCTAAGTCCATATCATAAAATGTGACCCATCACATCACCTACAACTAAGTATCACCGATGCTCCCGCCGTGCCGAATAGGGCATTCAATTCTGGTATTAGATATCACATTACAACGCCATCATTGAACTTTCTGGTGAATAAAGCATACAGTCTCAATGAGTGACTAGTTTGGCATGGAAACTCATATTAGGTTATCGATATTTGAATCGGCGATGTCTTGGTGAATGCCGACCCACACACGGTTGTGGAGCAGTCATCAGACTTACCATCAGAGACATGAGGGGAGTGATGTCCTTAGGAGAGACGCATCAACAGCGACGTTGTAGACAACACAATCATGGTTATACTCCAACACTAAGAGTATCACGCTGACGTGCGGCACTGCACGCACACGTGGTCTTAATATTAGTTATCAGCTTGCATGAAAGAAATTAGGAACGTATTTGTAATCAGTGCTGGGAAACTATAACGCAAAATAAAAAAGAATATAGATTCTAGTTATGTATCAAGAAAATTAAATTTTTTGTAGATAATATACGACTACCACATGGTAAAACTTTACATTCAGTTTGGCTGTGTTGTTTTCAAATGTACGCTGCTCTTGCTGTAGGCTGGGTGTTTAGGAACAGTATGGACTTGCCAGTGACAGAGGTAGTTAGCCTTCTTAGATGCTGGCTTTAGGTTTAGTTTGTTCTTTATTAAATCTGTTGTAAGTTATAATAAACGTTTGGACGGTTTTTTTTAATAAAAATCGACGGGTGCAGCCCGTTGGCTTTTATTACCACATGGTATAAACTGGTAGGGCCAGGCCTATGTACCGACCCGTATACGCGCATGTTCGCGCATGGAGGATAACGACACGCGTTGGATACCATTACAAGCATGTCAGAAAACGACTGACAAGCAACAACGATCGACTGTTTGTTGCTGTCGAGCTACATGTGAACAGTGGTGGGATCCGAGGTCGAATTCATCTAGGTTCATTTTGTGTGAGTTTGTCGCGCCTGAAATGGACGTCTACAGCATGGGATTCCCACCCATTATTGGCAACCGTGCAAAGCAGGATGGCACGTGCATGACTATCGTCAATGGGACAGCACACGAATGATGCAATATAGCAGCGTTTCAGACATGTACCTGCCAATGGGACACCAATGGGACATCACACGAATGCTACAATATAGCAGCGTTTCAGACATGTACCTGCCAATGGGACACCAATGGGACAGCACACGAATGTATCCACGCACCACCACCCCGTGATGGCTCAGTCAAAGCACGCTACCTGAATTGGAAGGGGGTGACCGCATTTGTCTCAAGGCCAAGGACCCCAATTCAACGTTTGAGGGAATCGTTAAATTTTCTTATCGCTGTTGGGCTCCGTGTAATTCTCCAGTCATCATAATGGAAGCAGAACAAAATCTCCACTTTCAAAACCCAGCCCCGCGCCCCCACCTGTTTGAGGGACATGCATGGTCGTATGTGTGGTAGCATCAGATATGTTTTAGAAAAAAATGAGATAGTACCGTTACTGCGCATAAACAGTGCGGCTAGTGCTTGTAGCTTCAACCGCATCGCTTTTATGTTGTCTGCGACTGGTCACAAAATTTGACAGCACGGCACCGAAATCAGATCGCCTGCCCAAACACGCCAAAACACTTCCCAGAATCGAATCGAAGACCATCCTCGTCCACTGCCAGTAGGAACGAAGTGATTCGTGCCCAATGAACACCGTCAGATCGTCACCGCATCTGGGCCATTGCCGGTGAACCACCCAGGCAAGCCCCACCGTGCTCTATAAATCTACCAGAGGAGTCGGAATCGAAACCCTAGTTTGCTCCATCTTCTCAATCTCTCCCTATCTCTCCCTGTTACCCCGCTGTGCCGGATTCGGCCGCTAGAGCTCATCACCGTGCCGGTGATTGCGAGCGCCCCAAGCTCCAAGAAGTGGTATGGAGGAAGCGCATGTTCTCCTTCATTCTCTTGGTAGAAGCAATTGAGCAGGGGTTATTGGAATCGAGCGCACCGAGCAGTTCCCTTCCGTCGGTCATCGCCGGAATTCTTGATCGTGCGCTCATCTTCGTTCACCATCGTCATCGTCAACCATCTGGAAAGCATCAGTGAGTGTTTTAGAACCCACCGAACCCTTTGTTGCATCATTTGAAGTCCGTAGCTTGATTTGGTAGTCAAACTCCGTGCTCCACCGCAGTACATGGTCGCCGGCGTTACTCCGGTGACCATTCCCGGGCGGCGATGCCACTATTCGAATCGCCATCATCTCCTGGTTCCAGTTCAACCGATCAAGCGTCCTAGGGAGCTCTCAAACGCCACCGCCATCGACGACCATCTCACCGTCGGTGAGCTCCACGGTCTGGTCAACTGTCTTGACTCGATCAATGCCACCAGGGCAGCTGACGTGGCCCTGGCCCATCTGCCAGTGGCAGTAGCTAGGTTAAGCTGCAGTATACAAAGTATTCCGGTGAAAATTTTAAATTCCAGAAATGTTCTAATCTTTAGAATTTCATATCTAACTCATTTCTAATCCAAAAAATACAAATAAGGTACTCCCTCCATTCCTATATATAGGAGGTATAGTTTTTTGAAGAAAATTCCAAAATATAAGACTTCTGTCAAATTTACAGCTGGATTTGTGGAATAGTTGACTCCCTCATGAGATATTCCACAAAAAATCTGATTAAGAAAGAAAGTAGACCTGGAGTTTCCTTATTTTCCTCCACTTTCACGTCTAAAAGCAATAAAAATTAACTGCCTAACTGACGAGGGGTTAACTCGACAAATGTCCTAAATGAAGGACTTAGGATCGGGGAGATAGGGCGTCGGATGAACTCGAAGGTAAAGTTAGTCGAAATAGGTGTGTATCGAAAGTAAACTTGGGTGTTCAACCTGGCTTGCTTTCAATCTGCCCTACACCGTCCCCTCCTGGCCCCTATATATAGGTGGCCAGGTCTCGAGGATCGGGTAGGGTACTATACAGATTACAATATCGACATACGATTAGAACTCGTATTCGACTATCATTACAATTGGGCCTAGCTTATCGGGCCTCAGGGGTACTCAACTAACGGGCTCTATTAACTATACCCTTGTCAGTAGCCCCTGAGATTCTACCAGAATTATAGATTCAGGTTGAATCTCTAATCTTCAAATCTTCGACTTGATCAATTCTTCGACTTCTTCTCATCTTCAAATCTTCGACTTAGTCTTTTCGACTTATTTTCATGATATTCTTTTGCAAGGGGTTTTGATGAGCAAGCCTGACAACTCTGACGGATCAAGAGGTCAGTTAACTGCCGGAGCAGATACTTGTCACCTACTTCAAATTCAATCCCCTTGGACTTGAATTCGGGATACCGATCAAATCCATTCTTTTGCCGCATTTAGGACTTACAAAGAATGAATCCCAGTGGTTCTCAGGGTACCCAGTGCGTCCACCAGGATTTTCTTCGCGTCGTAGACATGGATACATACCAGCAGAGCGCATCCATGTGCGTATACCAGGCACACAGGACGGATCCCGGGGTCTTACCTTCATGACAAGTCACGGCATTCGAGTTTCATTGCGATAACGTAACTCGAGAATCTTATATTTCGCAGCCAAGTTTCTGACTGATAAAACCAAAGAATATTGGATTTTAAATTAATCTTCTTCGCTCCCGATGGGAGTAATCTCTCTTTTAGTTTTATCGACTATGTAGTCTCCTTCTGCATCTCCAATATTGATTATCTTATCCTCTATCGGGTGCGCGCTCAGCGCTCCCGATGGGAGTAGCCCCCGAGGCTATGCTTGGCTACTTGTAGTCAAGCATAGGCTCAAAGTTCGATTCCTCTTTCTTCTGTAAACGTCTTATTGTTGGCGAGCCCCCGAGCCCAAGTCGAAGTTTTCACATCGTGTGACCATAGTCTCCTTCTCTTACTTTTCTTCTTTGATATTATCGTCTGCTGTGCGCAGAATTTAACTCCTGTTGTAGAATACGTTTACGGGCTTTGCTGTAGCAGGAGGGCCCAATAACACGTGCTTATAAATAAAGCATCTACTGGTTAAGGTAAAAAACCCTAATCAGATTTCTTCTCCGCCGCCTCATCTTCTTTCTCCATCTAGGGTTTTCCGAGGTTTTTCCTTTGTTCCCATGGCTGATGGAAGGTTCTCATCTGAACCTTGGCTCCCCGGTAGCACCACGAGGTCGTGGTCGCCCTCGTGGAAGTAAGAACAAGAACACCACGCCGGCCGCCGCAGGAACTTCTTTGGATGCTCCGGCTAAGCGTCGTCCCGGCCGCCCACCTGGTAGCAAGAACAAGCCCAAGGTGATTGGCGCTGCTTCAGGTCCAATCACTCCTCCTGCTGCTACTCCTGCTGCTTCTGCTGCGCCTCCCCAAATCTTTTCTTTCCTCTGCATCGCCATGGCGCAATGCCGTGAGATTCAGCGCCTGCCACTGAATTTTACCAACTCATGGATGGGCGCGAACTGCGAGAGGCGGTTCTCCGCGAACAATCTGGCAGTGGCGTCCCATACGAGGTAGAAGTGTGGTATGATGGCGACGGCGAACAATACTTCAGGGGTGGCTGGTCGCAGTTCGCAGAAGACCACGACATTCATCAGGGCTTCTTCATGGCCTTCGACTTCCACATTGGCACGTCGAAGTTCGACGTGAAGATCTACGATGGCACTCTTTGCCAGAAGAAGTATGACGCTGAAGTCCACTTCATTAGGACTTGTTTTATGTAATTTTGTTCGACAATGCCCTTGCTGCCATGTTTATCTGTAATGAATACTCGTACTTGGTGTCGATGTTTTGCTAGTACCAGGAAAACAAGTCGTTGTTCCGAGGTATATTTTCCATCTATCGGGTTCTTTGCGAACCAAGTTGTTTCAATATTCATCGGGTTGTCTGTGTAACTTGTAATGAAAAAGGTCTTCCAAGTCGCGATAAGAATTCCGTTCGTACGACCCGAGGACTGAAGCTCCCTAGGCGAAGAAGTAAAAATATTTGTACAATTTCGTCGAGTTCAACCCAAAAAACCCGGCCTGTGGCCTCATGTTCTGGGTTCAGAAGGTTAACTCGAATTTATTGATAACACTATTTTTATTCTACGCGTAGAAACGTCGTAGCTACTCTGCATTCCACGGGTTGCTCTCGTCCTTCCCAGTCTTCTTGTCTTGTAGTCGATACGCTCCTCCTGGTATTACTTCGGTGATGATGTAAGGTCCCACCCAAGGGGACTCCAATTTGCCGTGGCTGTCTTGCCTTAGTCGCAAAACTAGGTCTCCCACCACAAAGGACCGTGGACGAACTCGACTACTATGGTAGTTTCGTAGGTTTTGTTGATACTGCGTAGCCCTTTCTAGTACTTTATCTCTTGCTTCATCTAGTGCATCGACATCGTCTTGCAATGCTTCTGTCGACGTCGTCTCGTCATATGCTGTCACTCTTGGAGCCTCGTGTGTAACTTTGACTGGAAGCACGGCTTCTGCGCCATGGACCAAGAAGAAAGGAGTTTCTTGAGTTGCTGCATTGGGCGTAGTTCTTAGGCTCCAAAGAACGGAGGGCAATTCTTCTACCCAAGCGCTCTTGGCTTTCTCGAGAGGTGCTAAGAGCCTCTTTTTTATTCCACTACATATCAGGCCATTGGCTTTTTCAACTTGCCCATTCGTCTTCGGGTGCGCCACAGATGCGAATTTGAGCTTGATCCCCAATCCTTCGCAGTAACTCTTGAATCTTTTGAAGTAAAAATTGTCCCGTTGTCTGTGATGATGCTGTATGGTACACCAAAACGAAAAACTATTGACTTGATGAAGCTGATTGCTGCTGTAGAATCTTGAGTTGCTACTGGGGCCGCTTCCACCCATTTGGTAAATTTATCGACTGCCACTAGCATGTAGACATGCCCTCCTGGCCAAGATTTGTGCAACTTTCCCACCATGTCAAGGCCCCATTGTGCGAAGGGCCAAGATAATGGTATTGTTTGTAGCTCCGCTGCTGGTGCATGCGGCCTGGATGCAAACCTTTGACATGCTTCACACTTTCGAACTATATCTTTTGCGTCTCGATGGCTGTTAGCCAATAGAATCCTGCTCGGAAAGCTTTTGCTGCTATTGCTCTGCTGCTAGCATGGTGGCCGCATACTCCACCATGTATGTCTTGTAGTATTTTTTGTCCTTCTTGGGGTGTTACGCAACGCTGTAAAACGCCAGTAATACTTTTCGTATAATTTCCCCTGTAACACGACAAACGCTTTCGATCTTCGAGTTATCTTCTTGGCTTCCACTGCATCTTCTGGTAATTTTTTATTTATCATGTATGCAAGATATGGCTGCATCCATGTTTCTTCTATCATCATGACCTCCTCTGGCTCTAATGTAGCCCCCGAGCCTGCTGCGGTAGTCGAACTTTTGTCACTTTTTATTGATCTTTCCACTTTCCTCCCAAAATACTCCGGACGGCAGGTAAGCACTGTGACCCGATGTTTGCTAAAGTGTCGGCTTCTTCATTGCTATTCCTGCTTATGTGCGAGACTTCGCATCCATCGAACGTTCCTTCTAGATAATGGTACAAATTTTTGTAGGCCATCATGTTGTCATTGATTGTGTCACATCTGTGAAGGGTTTCACAGCATAGAAAAATAAAAATTTCCTACGAAGACGAACAAGAACAAGCCAAGATCTGATCTACGAGATGCAAACAATGAGCGAGAGAGATTAGATCTACATACCCTTGTAGATCGCACAGCGGAAACGTTCATGTGACGTGGTCGGCGTAGTCGTACTAGCGTCTCCTCCTCGCGATCCGATCCGATCCAAACGCCACAACGGGCGGCGCCTCCGAGCGGTTGCACACGTACCGCACAACGATGACTCTCCTCCTCGGTCCAGCAGGTGCGGTGGAGTGGTAGATGGGGATCAGCAGCACGACGATGTGGTGCTTATTGTGGAGAGTATTTGCGGCAGGGCTTCGCCTACGTGCGCGAGGTGGAAGAAGAAAGGCCGAAGATCTAGTCAAACCTAGGGCAAGAAAATACTACAAAAGACCGAGACAACGCCGGCTGAAACAGTTTTCGGTATTAGGTCAGAACCTAAGCTGCCGTTGGGCCCTCTTTCTTTTATAGACGGCCGCCCGCGATCACTTGCAAAACAAGATATCCGACGGCCTTTGCGTGAAGTGCACGCAGGCTGCCTTGCTCGGATGGCTCGGCCACGGCGGCCAGGAGCTGATCGGCCAGGGCCGGCCTTGCACGTGCGTGCTATACGCTGGCCAAGCCAGCACCATCGATCACATTGATCGATCGGTCAAGCTGGTGCATGCTATGCGGCCAGGTATGTTCTAGCGTATGCAACCGGCCCATGTTGCTTTTTCTTTTCTTTTCTTTTGCCTCTTCGTTTAATAGTTTGTCTAGATGGACTATAAATTAGCCCATTAGCAAAACTACTCATGGACTACTTTTAGCCCCTATTTATTTCCAATAAATAAATATGTATTAATATTTATTAATTCAATTAATTAATAAATCATTAATCATCTTCCCGGAACAATTCCGTAACTCTCCAAAACAATTTCCATTAATCCCAAACTACCCTAGCATCGATGAGTGTTAAGTGTGCACCCTACGGGTTCGAGAATGTGTGGACATGATCTCTATCATAATCAATAGCGGGATCTGGAAAATCCATATTGACTCCCACATATTCAACGAAGATCATTATCGGTGAACACGATGTCAGGATTCAAATAATCCCGTATACAAATTCCTTTGTCTCGCGATATTTTACTCGCCCGAGATTCGATCGTCGGTATCGCCATACCTAGTTCAATCTCGTTCACAGCAAGTAATCTTTACTCGTTCTGCAATCCAATATCACCTGTGATTAAACTCATTAATCACGTGTTTGCAAACGGTGTATGATATTGATACCGAGTGGGCCCGGAGTATATCTCTCCAACTTGGGAGGACAAATTCCATCTCGATACATGCAACCCAACAAGTACTTTCCGATTACTGAGAGACACCTTTATGATCACCCTCTCATAGGATGACCGTTTGATGACCTCAAAGCTCTCACTAGTAGAAAAATGGGCAACGGTCTACCCCTTTAGTACCGGTTCCCGTGGTGAACCGGTACTAAAGGGTGTATTAGTACCGGTTCAATCGCCAGCCGGCCGAGAGCAAGGTTAGTACCGGTTCGATGTGGCCTTTTGTACCGGTTCATACTAGAACCGGTACTAAAGGTTTTTAGTGGCCAGAGCTAAACCTTTAGTACCGGTTCCTAGTATGAACCGGTACTAAAGGGCCCCTGCCCTATTTCTACCACCCGATCATCCTGCATCCATTTTCCCTTCTTCTCTCTCACATTTCCAAACATTTTGCACCTCTCACACTCCAATAAATCTTCATTTTTATCCACCATTTTATCAAGATTGACGCACCCATCTATCTAAGGGTTAGCAATATCATCCTTTCTTTCGGCGTTCCTAATTTAGCTCATTTCTTTGCTAGTTTAACTCGTATTATTTTGCTAGTGCTAGCAGGTGTTTGATGAATGCCTAAGTTAGGGATTTCATTCTTTTTGTATGCATTGAGCTCAAATTAAAGTATGATTTGTAGGTTTTAGTATCGTCCCCGTCCTCACCGCCGTCGATCGCCAGCGTCTTCCCCTAGCCGGCACTGTACCACCTCGGTGAGCCTCTTTTTTTTAATAAAAAAACTTAGTTTTTATGTGATGAACTTGAATATTAATTAAGTTGGTCACTCATATATCCATGATGTTGTGTAATTAATGATTTTTGATATACTTATATAATGCAGATGAATCGACAATGATGTACGGTGACCGATGCCATCCCGACTTCATTACTGGCATGCATTATTTTCTCAACGTGGCGGAGGCAAACAGGCGGTCGAATGGTTTCATTTATTGTCCATGTAGTTCCTGTAGGAATACGAAGGATTACTCTACCTCAAAGACCCTTCACTTCCACCTGCTTGAGAATGGTTTCATGCCCGGCTATAATTGTTGGACCAAGCATGGAGAAAGAGGGGTTATAATGGAAGGCAACGAAGAAGAAGAGGATAGTGACAACTATCCTATATTCACTGAAGACGGTGATAGTAGTATGGGGGAAGACGAAGCTGAAGAAGAGCCCATTTTTGATGAGCCCATTTTTGATGACCCCGATGACGATTTGGGTCGGGCCATTCTTGATGCGAAGATAAACTGCGGAAGTGAAAAGGAGAGGCTGAGTTGGAGAAAATGTTAGAGGATCACAACAACTGTTGTACCCAAATTGCGAGATGGCCAGAAAAAACTGGGTACCACACTGGAATTGCTGCAATGGAAGGCAGAGAATGGTACTTCTGATAAGGATTTGAAAAGTTGATGAAAATAATAAAGAAGATGCTTCCAGGGGAGAACGTATTGCCCTCTAGTACGTACGAAGCAAAGAAGGTTGTCTGCCCTCTAGGATTAGAGGTGCAGAAGATACATGCATGCATCAATGACTGCATCCTCTACCGCGGGAGTACGAGAATTTGAATGCATGCCCGGTATGTGGTGCATTGAGGTATAAGATCAGGCGAGATGACCCTAGCGATGTTGAGGGCGAGTCCACCCACAGGAAGAAGGTTCCTGCGAAGGTGATGTGGTATGCTCCTATAATACCACGGTTGAAACGTTTGTTCCAAAACAAGGCATGCCAAGTTATTGCGATGGCACAAAGAGGACCGTAAGAAAGATGTGATGCTGAGACACCCGCTGACGGATCGCAGTGGAGAAAAATCGATAGAAAGTACAAGTCATTTTCAGATGACGCAAGGAACTTAAGATTTGGTCTAAGTACAGATGGCTTTAATCCTTCGGGGAGCAGAGCTCCAGTCATAGCACCTGGCCAGTGACTCTATGTATCTATAACCTTCCTCCTTGGTTGTGCATGAAGCGGAAGTTTATTATGATGCCAGTGCTCATCCAAGGCCCGAGGCAACCCGGCAACGACATTGATGTGTACCTGAGGCCATTGGTTGAAGAACTTTTACAGTTGTGGTGTGAAGAAGGTGTACCTATTTGGGATGAGCATGAACAAAAGGAATTTAACCTACGAGCATTGTTGTTTGTAACCATCAATGATTGGCCTGCTCTTAGTAACATTTCAGGACAGTCAAACAAGGGATACAATGCATGCACACACTGTTTAGGTGAGACTGACAGTATATATTTGAGAAACAAGAATGTGTACATGGGGCATCGTCGATTTCTTCCAAACAGCATCAAGTAAGAAAGAGAGGAAAGCATTTCAGAGGTGAGGCAGAAGACCAAATGAATCCTACCCGCCCTACTGGGGATGTTATATATGATATGGTCAAGGATTTAAAAGTGATCTTTGGAAAGGGTCCTGGCGGACAATCTGTTCCGCATGATGTTGACGGACATGTACCCATGTGGAAGAAGATGTCTATATTTTGGGAGCTACCCTACTGGAAAATCCTAGAGGTTCACTCTGCAATCGACGTGATGCACGTGACGAAAAATCTTTGCGTGAACCTGCTAAACTTCTTGGGCGTGTATGGAAGACAAAAGATACACCGGATGCACGGCACGACCAGCAATGTATCCATGAAGGAAACAACCTGAATCCAGAGAAGTATCAAGGTACTGCCAGCTACGCTCTTACCAAAGAAGAGAAGGAGATTCTTTTTTGAAGTCCTGAGTAGCATCAAGGTCCCGTCTGGCTTCTCATCGAATATAAAGGGAATAATAAACATGTCAGAGAAAAAGTTTCAAAACCTAAGTCTCATGACTGCCACGTGATTATGACACAATTACTTCTGGTTGCATTGAGGGGCTTCTATCAGAAATGTTCGAGTACCCATTGTGAAGCTATGTGCGGTTCCTCATGCAATTTCTCAGAAGGTGATCAATCCACTAACTCTACAAAATTTACAGAAGGATGTGGTTGCAATGTCTAGTCAGCTTCGAGTTGGTGTTCCCACCATCCTTCTTCAATATAATGACGCATCTCCTCGTTCACCTGGTCGAAGAGATTAGTGTTCTCGGTCCTGTATTTCTACACAACATGTTCCCCTTTGAGAGATTCATGGGAGTCTTAAAGAAATACGTTCATAACCGTGCTAGGCCAGAAGGAAGCATCTCAAGGGCTATGGAACAGAGGAGGTCATTGTGTTTTGTGTTGACTTTATTCCTGACCTTAAGCCGATCGGTGTTCCTGAATCGCGCTATGAGGGGAGACTGCGTGGAAAGGCACGCTAGGAAAGAAAGCAACAATGTGTATGGACGGACATTCTTTCACTCAAGCACACTACACAATTCTACATAATTCCAGCTTGGTGGCTCCGTACAATTGGAACACAAGAATATTTTATGCTCTGAATACCCAGAGCAACGTGAAGATTGGATTGATGGAGAACACATGAAGACTTTCTGCGGTTGGTTGCAAACACGACTCATGAATGTCACTGATGAAGAACAGCTATACTTGTTGGCCAAGCAACCATCTTCGACTATATCGACATTTCAAGGGTACGAGATAAATGGGAATACATTTTACACATTCGCCCAAGATAAAAAGAGCACCAACCAAAACAGTGGTGTCCGCTTTGATGCAGCAGAGGACAATGGGAAGAAGGTCACATACTATGGGTACATAGAGGAGATATGGGAACTTGACTATGGACCTAATTTCAAGGTCCCTTTGTTCCGGTGCAAATGGTTCAACCTGAAAAACGGGGTACAGGTAGACCCGCAGTACGGAATGACTACAGTGGATCTCAAGAATCTAGGGTACGACACCGAACCATTCGTCCTAGCCAGTGAAGTGGCTCAGGTTTTTTATGTGAAGGACATGTCTACCAAACCGAAAAAAGAAAAGAAAGGCAAGAGGACACATCATACGATGAGCCAAAGCGCCACATAGTTCTTTCAGGAAAAGAAACATCGTGGGAGTAGAGGACAAGACAGACATGTCAGAAGATTATAATAAGTTTGATGATATTCCACCCTTCAAGGTGAAAACTGACCCAAGCATCATTTTAAATAATGAAGATTGTCCATGGCTGCGTCGCAATCAGAAGAAAGGGAAACACAAGAAGAAAACTCAGAAGACTAGATAGGGATCATAACTTGTGTATCTCAATATGGATTTTGTGTAATGATGTTATTGTATGAGGGAAATTTTTCGAGGCGGAGCTTCCGAAGATGCCGTAGGCGTGAGCACCAACGACATCTTCGAGAAAACTCCGCCACGGGAGATTTCCCAACCCTGTCCTCCATCCATGGGAATGAAACTCTCCCTACCTTCTAGGTTGGCTTGTTGAGCTGCTTGCCATGGCGTATCGATGCTCCTTTTATAGGCACGGCACCGCTTCTACTTTGTCTTGTTCCTCCGACAGGGGCATCGTGCGTCCACCCACGCGTCCTTATCTCATCGAGCAGTGCATCCACCCATGCGTCCTTATCCTGCCGACATCTTTAGTCTCGGTTGCACCCACCAACCGGGACTAAAGGTTACCCACACGTCCTTATCCCACCGACAGTTTTGTTAGATGACACAAAAACTACCTTTAGTCCCGGTTGTACCCACCAGCCGGGACTAAAGGTTAGATGGTTCCCCGCGCCACTGCGTTCCCGCTATTTTCTTCCCGCGCTTGGCACCACTTCTACTTTGTCTTGTCCTCCGACAGGTGCATCGTGTGTCCACCCACGCGTCCTTATCTCATCGAACAGTGCATCCACCCACGCGTCCTTATCCTGCCGACATCTTTAGTCTCGGTTGCACCCACCAACCGGGACTAAAGGTACCCACACGTCCTTATCCCACCGACAGTTTTGTTAGATGACACAAAAAACTACCTTTAGTCCCGGTTGTACCCACCAGCCGGGACTAAAGGTTAGATGGTTCCCCGCGCCACTGCGTTCCCGCCTATTTTCTTCCCGCGCTTTCCACCGCTTCCCGCCTCCGTCTTCCCGCCATTTTTCACTATATATATGTAGGCTTGGCCTCCATTTACATATCACATCTAGATTCATATCTGCAAACCTCATCACTCTCTTCCATGGCTTCCATCGTATCTCTAACCCCCCAGGAGGCGGAGGCACTTTGCGCCTCAAACTACCCCTGCCCGCCGGGCTACCCGCGTCCCACCGGCTGGATGCTGAGCGTCGGAGGTGTACCGGTCCCTCCTGTCCCTGTAGGTGTGGCACGCCAGATGGCCATCACGAACCACTACTACTTCGAGCTCACGCCAGAGCAGCGAGGAATCCTCAGTGGCATCCCGACTACAGCCCGACTTGGGACGCCTTCCTTCATCAATCGGCGTGAGAGTGCGCTTGCCAGGCACGAGGAGGACGGCTCGCCTCGTTCAAACTTCAACGAGGCCGGCCGTCGGCTATGGTGGCGCGGCCGGACTCTCCAGAGCGTCATGGCCTACCGTGGCCCCCGCCTGCGCTACCCTCAGTCTCAGCCCCGCGTGCTCACCAGTCGAGGTTTTGACTATCGCGACCCCGATGCCAGCGACGATGACACCGGTGAGTACGACGACTACAGTGGCGACGTTTATAGGGCTAGGCATGACTATGACTGAATCACTCCAACATTCGAAAACAAGCTCGGCCGATTGTGACCTAATCCGGCCATGTATCTTAAATTTCAGTTGAGATATGTACTTCTTTTCCTGTTCAATCATCTTCCCGCCCTTTTCCTCTCACGGACGCAGCGTGCCGCCGCGCTACCGACACTTAATTATGAAGCGAACATATGATCAATAGAAACTGCAACAGAAAAATCAATATAACTAATCAAAAAGAAATCATACATAACTAATCAAAAGAAAAATAGGAAAATCAAATATAACTAATCAAAGAAAATAGGAAATCAAATATAAAGTACTCAATATAAGTAATCAAAATAAAATCAAATATAACTATCAAAAGAAAATAGGAAATCAAATATACTAATCAAATATAAGTAATCAAAATAAAATCAAATATATCTATCAAAAGAAAAATAGGAAATCAAATATAACTAATCAAATATAAGTAATCAAAAATAAAATCAAATATATCTAATCAAAAGAAAAAAGAAAATCAAATATAGTAATCAAAAGAAACTGCAAAATAAAAATCAATAGAACGACAAAATAAAAATCAAATATAAGTAATCAAAATGAAATGAAAATCAAAGAAACTGCAAAATAAAAATCAAATAGAAACGGCAAAATAAAATGAACCAAAAATCAAAGAAACAGCAAAAGAAATCCAACGAAAAGCAACAGAAAAGCAAAAGAAAAAAGAAAAAAACCCTTTGGTTACCGGTTGGTTGAAAGAACCGGTACCAAAGGTTAAAAGCGCGGAAAAGAAATCTGGTAAATACCTTTGGTACCGGTTGCTATTACGAACCGGTACTAAAGGGGACCTTTAGTACCGGTTCGTAATAGCAACCGGTACCAAGGTCCCTTAGGCCATTTTCTTCCACAAACCGTCGCAAACCCTACGCTCTCTGCGACCCCGCCGTCTCTCGCTAGTCTCTGCGCCCCCGCCGCATCTCCTCGGTCTCGCCGGACAGCGCCGACAGTGAACCCGACTCGCCGCCGTCTCTGCGACCCGAGTCGCCGGCGTCGGACGGCGCGTCCCGCGAAGTTCTCTGACCTAGAGATCTGCCGGGAGAGGGACGGTGCGCCCCACGAAGCTCTCCGAGCCGGAGATCCTCCGGCTGTGTGCCTCTGCCAACGAGTTCTTCCTCGGCCAGCCCAACCTCGTCGCCTCGCCGCCCAGGAAAGGGGCCAAGGAGCAGCAGCAGCAAGGTTTGCAACTCGATCTACTTCCTTCCCTCCTCGATCTGCCACTAGATTAGATTCTGCCCCACGCACAAATAAGAGTGATGCTAAGAACATAAATCCAAAATAAGATCATGATGCCTGTAGCGTGTAGTATAACTGCAGCAGTTGGCACTCCTAGCCAGATGCCGGAGAGGCAAACAAGAAGAACAGCAAAAGATGCGCACTCGGCTAGCCCCTTGCTCTTAGAGGCACAGAATGAGAGAGCGACTCCAATAAGAGCAAGAGTGATGCCTCCACCTAGGTAGAGGTGCTAGTGTCTCAGATGAATAAGCACTTAGAGCCGATATCATAGTGAGTGCAGCAGTTGATACGATCTTCATTGCCCCAACAGTTTCCTGTTCATCTAGAGGATAACATGGATGACTGTTCTGGGCAAGTCATCTTGCTGGGTAAGAGATAGATCTACAAAGCAATAAGTGTACAAGAATTTGCAAATTTAATCACCAGTTGTAACTTTGTAATTACAAACTTCGATGAACATACACATAGCGATAGTAGTAGTATTCTACTTTAATCTGTAAGTATGACACTGATGTATATCTTCTAGTTACCAGAAATATAATAATTTTTGGGGGAAATCTGAGTAGAGATCCACTGTTCTTTTGGGCAGGTGATAAATCATGATTTCTTTTCTAAAAGTATTGATGAAATTGTATTGCTGTATAGTTTTTGTCACCAAATTCAGAAGCCGGTATATGTCATTTTTTATGATTATTCTGTTGTTTTCTTACTGGAACTGGGTAACCCCAAAATAGTTTCTTGGAAGATTTTTACACTCACAGCCTTTGCATTGATCCAAACACAGCACAATTGATCGGGGAGTTCAGAAAAAGTAGAAAACAAGACCAAATCCAAGTTCTAGGAGTAGAAGTTAAGCATTGTAGCTCGATACATAATGCAGAAGAAAACAAGACCAAATCCAAGTTCTATTGGAACATGGAACTGCCACTCTTGTACAAACCTCTTACGCTCTGCACTGTTAAAAAATACCTGTCCAAACAGTTCATCGTGCACTGTTAGTCCTACGCCTCTGATCCTCGGAACACTCACACTGTGCTCATGAATTTCATCATCCTGATGCCTGAAGGAAATTCTTGCACGCATCAAAGCAATGCAGACTATAGTTCATACATAGAAGTAACTTTAACGTTAATTAAGAGCATAGTCATCAATCGTCTCAAGGCTGGCACGCAAATAGGCACATAGAGATATGATTCTGATCATTAGAAGGTTATTGCTATTATCCTGGAGTAACAAACGCACTAAACAATGTAGATAAAATATTCATGTGCTACTTAGGGGTATGTATAAAGCAAAAATACTTCATACAAGGTTAGCATTGTGGCCCAAAATACTAGCATTCAGCAGCAGTGAGAAAACTGATTAGAGGAATGCTTCAAACAAATATAATACTTCCAGTAACATAAATAATTTTTCCATTATATTTCAGTGCTTCTAATGGAATATAAGGAATGCATAGCTTCCAATGAAAAGGAAATTTGCTCCCGTCTAAGACACAGTTTGCTTCCTTGCATGCGTGTATATGTCTTTGCTTAATCAGTAATGACGTTTGGCTTCGATTGCGGATGCTGCTAGCCTCCTGTTGCTTCCCATGCAACATGGAGCCGTGAATAACAGAACCATTAGGTTTGTATGCTTGTATAAAGTGCAAATTAAGATGGTCTTTTAGTTGGTCTAGAATTTTATCTTGACATGGTTCAATCCGAAGAACTAAGAGCTGTTTAGTTAAATTGCATCTTGGGGCCTGCTGTTGTTTCTAACTTCTAATTCATCAGGTAACGAATCTATGCAGCTGCATATATATATAATGTGTTTATTGTTAGTTAGTAGCATGGTCAGTACCTATTGTGCACGTTGATAACTTCAATTTTCGAATTCAATATTTTTGGGTGTTTTCGGGGTTTAAGCTTGTGTTTACTGCTTCCATCTTATTATTCTGGCAAACAAGTCTCTCCTTAGTATGAGGGTAGTGTTATACTACTGCAATGAAAGTATGTGTTGTGCAATGAGCCAATTATTCTTGCATTGTGAAATGTATGATCTCAAATTTGATTGTGGAATACAAGCTGGTGTGCTGTTGGTAAGTATATGTTCAAGTTTAGTGCTCTCAGCAGCCTCGGGTTGCGGTGACCATGTCAACTAGAAATCTTGTATATGAAAAGTTGTATATGAAAAGTTGTATATGAAAAGTTGTATATGAAAAGTTGTATATGAAAAGTTGTATATGAAAATATATTGTACAGATTCTCAATATATGACTCATGGCCGTTTGTGTTTAGTTAAAGTGTTGTTGCGATCTGGAAAGCTTCTGATGCAAAAGAGTAGATTGCATGAGACATTCATGTCTTATTTTTTTGGCAAATGCAACTCCTCTGGTTTATAATTTTTATTATATGTGATGGTTGTTACGTGTTAGTAATAACCAATTTTGAATGGTGAATATTGTAAAAGATGCCCCCAAAAAAATCAGAATCCCAAAATAGAGAAATATTAGGTGTTCGTAATAACCAATTTGAATGGTCATAAGATCTAACATATGATAATTGTGATAACTTAAAATGACATAGTCCCCTTCATCCGAGATGAGGACGAGAAACAATAATTGCACTTAATTTGCAGTGACATGAGCATGGAGGACGACACCTTCATCCGAGATGAGGAGCGAGAAGAAATGGTGCAGAAAATGATATTTGAGAGTGCCCGTGGACCGGAACCCAATGGAGACCCGATGGAGATGACGATGATTTCGGGTCACAATTTTTGAACGATGTCGGTGAGGGACTTGAGTCTGAAGAAAGACGAGACAACGAAGTGTCCTTAATAAACTTCGGCGAGGTGTATATCAAGGCTATATGTTCATTCATTGATGCATTGATTATTTTGTATTACACTTATTAACGAATCATTTTTCTTTTAGCCTTCTGGATCATCGAGCAATATGTTAAAAAGCAACGAGGCCCGACGCAACGTCTAAAAGGGCGAGGGTAGGTTAGCCCTCACCGCATTTAAGGCTAGTGGTCAACGGTGGAAGCCCAAAGAGCACTGCCGTAAATTCATAAACCAGGCTGGAGTTCTTGTTAGGGGACCATGTACCGATCAGCATTGTAGAGTGGCATAAGCCAAGAACGCGGGCCTGAAGCTAGTTATGTCAATGATACTCTAAAGCTTTTTCTTTGGGACAATCTACTGACACACTTTAGCCTACCGGAAGACATGACGGAAGGCCAGAAGAAGAAAGTCAAGGAATGGACTCTTAAGAGGATGGCCACACAATTCTAGACCTGGAAGAAAAATTTATGGGCCAGATATGCAGATAAAGATCCAGTATTCACTGGAAGTCTAGTGAAGATAAAAGATCACTGGCCCGCATTTAAGAGCTATAAGAAATCTTCTACTGCTGTGTCCCGATCAGTCACAAATACGAAAAATGCTTCAAAGAAGGAACATTTCCATCATTTGGGGTCAGGTGGCTACAAGACTGCCATTCCGAAGTGGAGAGCATTTGAAGCTAAACTGATGGAGGCAGGAATCACTCCACAGACATGGGACTGGCCCGACCGGTCCAAGTTCTGGTTGTTGCGCATGGGGCAGGGTTGGACCCAAAGACATGGCAGATCGTTGCAAAGGGAAAATGGAAGGATAAAGTTAATGCAATCACGACGCAGCTTATAGATGCAATTGAAAAGGTTAGAAAGGGAGAGTACATTCCCGATAGAGAGAATGACGAGCTGACACTCGCTCTTGGGAATGCGGAACACGTTGGACGGATACGAGCCCTCCCAGGTGTCACCATGAAGGAAGCATGGCCGGAGTGCGCTGACACTTATAGAAGCCGTTCGAGAAAGAAGAAGCAGGACTTAGACAGGTTAGCGGAATTGATAAATAGGGTGGAGGTGCTTGAGCAAAATCAGAGGGCACCTGATCAGCCGCTGTTTATACAAGATCCTCAACCCGATGCCGCCCCATCTCAGCGAAGAAGCAGTGTGGGTTCCTCGCATCTTGAATGTGCAGGAAGCTACCCCGTGGATTATGTCACGAAGAAGACAGATTGTGAGCTACATGTGAAAATACGGAACGTGTCCGTTAAGGTGGCGGTCGGCTATGTTTACCCAAATGAAGATGGAGCAACGCACCATCATATGCCCATTCCAACTGGCTATGTTCGTGTCGGGGTGGATGACGTTGTTCCGGGTTTTGAAACTATGGACCTTGATTTTCTTGGAGGTGACGAAGAGAAGACACTGGCCGATGTCAAGCGCGGTTTCGCCATATGGTCCAAGAAATACATCGTCCTTTTGCCAAGGCCACCGACTCCTCCTCGTAGCAGTCCACATGAGCAGCAAATTCCACATGAGCAGCAAATTCCACATGAGCAGCAATGGCCATCGACTCCGCCTGGTAGCAGTCCACATGAGCAGCAAAGTCCACACCTACCGGAGAGGGACCCCAGCGCGAGTCCACCATCTCGAGATCCTCCGCGTAAGACTGCGTTTTTTAAGCGGAACGGTACGCCGCCTAGGAAGAGACCTAGAATGGAGAAACCACTGCCGCCTATCGAGAAGTTACCTTGGGAAAGAACTATCGAGGAATGCAGTGAAATCTCTAAGTCCGAGGTGGCCAAACATTTTGCTAAGAAAGTGCCAGAGATACCTTTTGAGAAGACTCCAGATCCAGTGAAAGTTATTCATACCGTTGAGAATCTATATGACCCTCCACCATCGCCGCCATCTGACTATAGGCGTTCTATTGAAAAGTCGTATGACGCTATGGTGGAGGTGAAAAAACCCGATCAATCGGTGGTCTTGGCGAAAACGAGGAAACAAGTGTACAGCTCGGA
>QXEO01001003.1:0-81367 GCA_007115705.1 Dactylis glomerata
GTGATTTACCAGGCCCATGACACTCAGTATATTTTTGAGAGGCATGACCAAGAACACGGCGGTTTTACGTTTTAGGGCCATTTTGTGAGCTATTGTCCATTTTTTGGGGTTCTAGGGTGATTTACACGAAATATGCATTCCATACATTTTAGAGTGGGATGACAAAAACTCGTCATTTTTGCGTTTTATGGCTATTTTCGTGAGCTATTGCCCACAGTTTTGGGGTTTTGAGGTGATTTATAAGGTCCCTGAGACTCAGTACATGTTTGAGAGGCATGACCCAAAACTCGTCGTTTTGCCTTTTAGGGACGTTTTCGTGAGCTATTGCCTATTGTTTTGGGGTTCCGGGGTGCTTTACAAGGTCCATGACACTCAGTACATGTTTGAGAGGCTTGACCAAGAACTCATCGTATTTGCGTTTTAGGGACGTTTTCGTGAGCTATTGCCCACAATTTTGGGGTTTCGTGAAGATTTACAAGGAATATGATAATCTGTGTATTTTTTAGAGAAATTATTAAAAACTCGTTGTTTTTTGCGTTTATGGCCGTTTTCGTGCGCTATTGCCCAGAGTTTTGGGGTCCCGGGGTGATTTACCAGGCCCATGACAATCATTATATTTTGAGAGGCATGACCAAGAACTCGTCGTTTTTACGTTTTTAGGGCCATTTTCGTGAGCTATTGCCCATGATTTTGGGGTTCCGTGAAGATTTACAAGGAATATGATAATTTGTACATTTTTGAGAGGAATGCCAAAGTACTCATCGTTTTGCGTTTATGACCATTTTTGTGAGCTATTGCCCACAGGTTTGGGGTCCCGGGGTGATTTACCAGGCCCATGACACTCAGTATATTTTTGAGAGGCATGACCAAGAACTCGTCATTTTTGCATTTTATGGCTATTTTCGTGAGCTATTGCCTAGAGTTTTGGAGTTCTGAGGTGATTTACAAGGTCCCTAACACTCAGTACATGTTTGAGAGGCATGACTAAAAACTCGTCGTTTTTGCCTTTTAGGGACGTTTTTGTGAGCTATTGCTCATAGTTTTGGGGTTCTGGGGTGATTTAGAAGGTCCATGACAATCAGTACATGTTTGAGAGGCATGATCAAGAACTCATCGTTTTTGCGTTTTAGGGATGTTTTCGTGAGCTATTGCCCATAATTTGGGGTTCCGTGATGATTTACAAGGAATATGACACTTTGTACATTTTTGAGGTAATGATAAAAAAACTTGTCGTTTTTGCGTTATGGCATTTTCATGAGCTATTGCCGACAATTTTGGGGTTTAGTTAAGATTTACAAGGAATATGATAATCTGTGGATTCTTTAGAGGAATGATTAAAAACTCGTTGTTTTTTACGTTTATGGCCGTTTCATGAGCTATTGCCCACAGTTTTTGGGTCCCGGGGTGATTTACTAGGCCCATGACACTCAGTATATTTTTGAGAGGCATGACCAAGAACTCATCGTTTTTATGTTTTTGGGCCATTTTTGTGAGCTATTGTCCGTTGTTTTGGGGTTCTGAGGTGATTTACACGAAATATGGCATTTCGTACATTTTAGAGAGGGATGACAAAAAACCATCATTTTTGCGTTTTATGGCTGTTTTCGTGAGCTATTGCCCACAGTTTTGGGTTCCGAGGTGATTTACAAGGTCCATGACACTCAGTACATGTTTGAGAGGCATGACCAAAAACTCATCGTTTTTGCCTTTTAGGGACGTTTTCGTGAGCTATTGCCCATTGTTTTGGGGTTCTTTTGTGATTTACAAGGTCCATGACACTCAGTATATGTTTGAGAGGCATGACCAAGAACTCATCGTATTTGCGTTTTAGGGACGTTTTCGTGAGCTATTGCCCACAATTTTGGGGTTCCGTGAAGATTTACAAGGAATATGATAATCTGTGTATTTTTTTAGAGGAATGATTAAAAACTCATCGTTTTTTGCGTTTATGGCTGTTTTCGTGAGCTATTGCCCACACTTTGGGGTCCCAGGGTGATTTACCAGGCCCATGACACTCAGTATATTTTTGAGAGGCATGACCAAGAACTCGTCGGTTTTTACATTTTAGGGCCATTTTGTGAGCTATTGTCCATTTTTTTGGGGTTCTGAGGTGATTTACAAGAAATATGGCATTTCGTACATTTAGAGAGGGATGACAAAAAAACTCGTCATTTTTGCATTGTATGGCTATTTTCATGAGCTATTGCCCACAGTTTTGGGGTGGTTCAAGGTGAGTTACAAGGTCCCTGACATTCAGTACATGTTTCAGAGGCATGACCAAAAACTCATCGTTTTTGCCTTTTAGGGACGTTTTCGTAAGCTATTGCCCATTGTTTTGGGTTCCAGGGTGATTTATAAGGTCCATGACACTCAGTACATGTTTGAGAGTACATGTTTCGTGAGCTATAGTCCACAGTTTTGGGTTTTCGGGGTGATTTTCAAGCCCATGACACTTTAGTACTTGTTTGATATGCATGACCAAAAACTCGTCGTTTTTGCGTTTATGGCCGTTTTTGTGAGCTATTTCCCACTGTTTGGGGTTCTGGGGGATTTACATGGCCCATGACACTTAGTACATGTTTGAGAGGCATAACCAAAAACTCACCGTTTTTGCGTTTTAGGTTCGTTTTCATGAGCTATTGCGCACTGTTTTGGGTTTCCGAGGTGATTTACAAGGCCCATAAAACTCACTAAATGTTTGAGAGGTATGACTAAAAACCCGTCGTTTTTACGTTTTTGGGCCGTTTCGTGAGCTATTGTGCACAGTTTTGGGTTTCCGGGGTGACTTTGAAGGCCCATGACACCTAGTACATTTTTGACAGGCATGACCAAAAACTAATCGTTTTTGCATTTATGGCCATTTTTGTGAGCTATTGCCCACTGTTTTGGGGTTATGGGGGGATTTACATGGCCCATGACACTCAGTACATGTTTGAGAGGCATTGTCGTTTTTACATTTTCGGGCCGTTTTCGTGAGCTATAGTCCACAGTTTTGGGTTTTCGGGGTGATTTTCAAGCCCATGACACTTAGTACTTATTTGATATGCATGACCAAAAACTCGTCGTTTTTGCGTTTATGACCGTTTTCGTGAGCAATTGCCCACAGTTTTGGGGTCCCGGGGTGATTTACCAGGCCCATGACACTCAGTATATTTTTGAGAGGCATGACCAAGAACACGGCGTTTTTACGTTTTAGGGCCATTTTTGTGAGCTATTGTCCATTTTTTTGGGGTTCTAGGGTGATTTACACGAAATATGGCATTCCATACATTTTAGAGTGGGATGACAAAAAACTCGTCATTTTTGCGTTTTATGGCTATTTTCGTGAGCTATTGCCCACAGTTTTGGGGTTTTGAGGTGATTTATAAGGTCCCTGAGACTCAGTACATGTTTGAGAGGCATGACCAAAAACTCGTCGTTTTTGCCTTTTAGGGACGTTTTCGTGAGCTATTGCCTATTGTTTTGGGGTTCCGGGGTGCTTTACAAGGTCCATGACACTCAGTACATGTTTGAGAGGCTTGACCAAGAACTCATCGTATTTGCGTTTTAGGGACGTTTTCGTGAGCTATTGCCCACAATTTTGGGGTTTCGTGAAGATTTACAAGGAATATGATAATCTGTGTATTTTTTAGAGAAATTATTAAAAACTCGTTGTTTTTTGCGTTTATGGCCGTTTTCGTGCGCTATTGCCCAGAGTTTTGGGGTCCCGGGGTGATTTACCAGGCCCATGACAATCATTATATTTTTGAGAGGCATGACCAAGAACTCGTCGTTTTTACGTTTTAGGGCCATTTTCGTGAGCTATTGCCCATGATTTTGGGGTTCCGTGAAGATTTACAAGGAATATGATAATTTGTACATTTTTGAGAGGAATGCCAAAGTACTCATCGTTTTTGCGTTTATGACCATTTTTGTGAGCTATTGCCCACAGGTTTGGGGTACCTGGGGTGATTTACCAGGCCCATGACACTCAGTATATTTTTGAGAGGCATGACCAAGAACTCGTCATTTTTGCATTTTATGGCTATTTTCGTGAGCTATTGCCTAGAGTTTTGGAGTTCTGAGGTGATTTACAAGGTCCCTAACACTCAGTACATGTTTGAGAGGCATGACTAAAAACTCGTCGTTTTTGCCTTTTAGGGACGTTTTTGTGAGCTATTGCTCATAGTTTTGGGGTTCTGGGGTGATTTAGAAGGTCCATGACAATCAGTACATGTTTGAGAGGCATGATCAAGAACTCATCGTTTTTGCGTTTTAGGGATGTTTTCGTGAGCTATTGCCCATAATTTTGGGGTTCCGTGATGATTTACAAGGAATATGACACTTTGTACATTTTTGAGGTAATGATAAAAAACTTGTCGTTTTTGCGTTATGGCCATTTTCATGAGCTATTGCCGACAATTTTGGGGTTTAGTTAAGATTTACAAGGAATATGATAATCTGTGGATTCTTTAGAGGAATGATTAAAAACTCGTTGTTTTTTACGTTTATGGCCGTTTCATGAGCTATTGCCCACAGTTTTTGGGTCCCGGGGTGATTTACTAGGCCCATGACACTCAGTATATTTTTGAGAGGCATGACCAAGAACTCGTCGTTTTTATGTTTTTGGGCCATTTTTGTGAGCTATTGTCCGTTGTTTTGGGGTTCTGAGGTGATTTACACGAAATATGGCATTTCGTACATTTTAGAGAGGGATGACAAAAAACCCATCATTTTTGCGTTTTATGGCTGTTTTCGTGAGCTATTGCCCACAGTTTTGGGGTTCCGAGGTGATTTACAAGGTCCCTGACACTCAGTACATGTTTGAGAGGCATGACCAAAAACTCATCGTTTTTGCCTTTTAGGGACGTTTTCGTGAGCTATTGCCCATTGTTTTGGGGTTCTTTTGTGATTTACAAGGTCCATGACACTCAGTATATGTTTGAGAGGCATGACCAAGAACTCATCGTATTTGCGTTTTAGGGACGTTTTCGTGAGCTATTGCCCACAATTTTGGGGTTTCGTGAAGATTTACAAGGAATATGATAATCTGTGTATTTTTTTAGAGGAATGATTAAAAACTCATCGTTTTTTGCGTTTATGGCTGTTTTCGTGAGCTATTGCCCACAGTTTTGGGGTCCCAGGGTGATTTACCAGGCCCATGACACTCAGTATATTTTTGAGAGGCATGACCAAGAACTCGTCGTTTTTACATTTTAGGGCCATTTTTGTGAGCTATTGTCCATTTTTTTGGGGTTCTGAGGTGATTTACAAGAAATATGGCATTTCGTACATTTTAGAGAGGGATGACAAAAAAACTCGTCATTTTTGCATTTTATGGCTATTTTCATGAGCTATTGCCCACAGTTTTGGGGTTTCAAGGTGAGTTACAAGGTCCCTGACATTCAGTACATGTTTCAGAGGCATGACCAAAAACTCATCGTTTTTGCCTTTTAGGGACGTTTTCGTAAGCTATTGCCCATTGTTTTGGGGTTCCAGGGTGATTTATAAGGTCCATGACACTCAGTACATGTTTGAGAGTACATGTTTTCGTGAGCTATAGTCCACAGTTTTGGGTTTTCGGGGTGATTTTCAAGCCCATGACACTTTAGTACTTGTTTGATATGCATGACCAAAAACTCGTCGTTTTTGCGTTTATGGCCGTTTTTGTGAGCTATTTCCCACTGTTTGGGGTTCTGGGGGATTTACATGGCCCATGACACTTAGTACATGTTTGAGAGGCATAACCAAAAACTCGCCGTTTTTGCGTTTTAGGTTCGTTTTCATGAGCTATTGCGCACTGTTTTGGGTTTCCGAGGTGATTTACAAGGCCCATAAAACTCACTAAATGTTTGAGAGGTATGACTAAAAATCCGTCGTTTTTATGTTTTTGGGCCGTTTCGTGAGCTATTGTGCACAGTTTTGGGTTTCCGGGGTGACTTTGAAGGCCCATGACACCTAGTACATTTTTGACAGGCATGACCAAAAACTAATCGTTTTTGCATTTATGGCCATTTTTGTGAGCTATTGCCCACTGTTTTGGGGTTATGGGGGGATTTACATGGCCCATGACACTCAGTACATGTTTGAGAGGCATTGTCGTTTTTACATTTTCGGGCCGTTTTCGTGAGCTATAGTCCACAGTTTTGGGTTTTCGGGGTGATTTTCAAGCCCATGACACTTAGTACTTATTTGATATGCATGACCAAAAACTCGTCGTTTTTGCGTTTATGGCCGTTTTTGTGAGCTATTGCCCACTGTTTGGGGTTCTGGGGGATTTACATGGCCCATGACACTTAGTACATGTTTGAGAGGCATGACCAAAAACTCGCTGTTTTTGCGTTTTAGGGCCGTTTTCATGAGCTATTGCCCACTGTTTTGGGTTTCTGAGGTGATTTACAAGGCCCATGACACTCACTAAATGTTTAAGAGGTATGACCAAAACCCCGTTGTTTTTACGTTTTTGGGCCGTTTTGTGAGCTATTGTCCACAGTTTTGGGTTTCCAGGGTGATTTTGAAGGCCCATGACACTTAGTACATGTTTGACAGGCATGACCAAAAACTCGTCATTTTTGTGTTTATGGCCGTTTTTGTGACCTATTGCCCACTGTTTTGGGGTTAGGGGGGGACTTACATGGCCCATGACACTCAGTACATGTTTGAGAGGCATGACCAAAAACTTGTCATTTTTACATTTTTGGGCCGTTTTCGTGAGCTATAGTCCACAGTTTTGGGTTTCCGAGGTGATTTACAAGGCCCATGACACTCATGAAATGTTTGAGAGGTATGACCAAAAACCTATCATTTTTAAGTTTTTGGGCCGTTTCGTGAGCTATAATCCACAGTTTTTGGTTTTCGGGGTGATTTTCAATCCCATGACACTTAGTACTTGTTTGATATGCATGACCAAAAACTCGTCGTTTTTGCGTTTATGGCCGTTTTTGTGAGCTATTGCCCACTGTTTGGGGTTCTGGGGGATTTACATGGCCCATGACACTCAGTATATTTTTGAGTGGCATGACCAAGAACTCGTCGTTTTTACGTTTTAGGGCTCTTTTCGTGAGCTATTGCCCACAATTTTGGGGTTCCGTGAAGATTTATAAGGAATATGATAATCTATACATTTTTTAGAGGAATGATAAAAAACTCATCATTTTTGTGTTTATGGCCGTTTTTGTGAGTTATTGCCTACAGTTTTTTGGTCTCGGGGTGATTTACAAGGCCCACGACACTCAGTATATTTTTGAGAGGCATGACCAAGAACTCGTTGTTTTTACGTTTTAGGGCTATTTTCATGAGCTATTGCCCACAATTTTGGGGTTTCGTGAAGATTTACAAGGAATATGATAATCTGTACATTTTTTAGAGGAATGATTAAAAACTCATCGTTTTTTGCATTTATGGCCATTTTCGTGAGCTATTGCCCATAATTTTGGGCTCCCGGGATGATTTACCAGGCCCATGACACTCATTATATTTTTTAGAGGCATGACCAAGAACTCGTCGTTTTTACATTTTAGGGCTATTTTCGTGAGCTATTGCCCACGATTTTGGGGTTCCATGAAGATTTACAAGGAATATGATAATTTGTACATTTTTGAGAGGAATACCAAAATACTCGTCGTTTTTGCGTTTATGACCATTTTTGTGAGCTATTGCCCACAGTTTTGGGGTCCCAGGGTGATTTACCAGGCCCATGACACTCAGTATATTTTTGAGAGGCATGACCAAGAACTCGTCGTTTTTACGTTTTAGGGCCATTTTTGTGAGCTATTGTCCATTTTTTTGGGGTTTTGGGGTGATTTACACAAAATATGGCATTCCGTAGATTTTACAGAGGGATGACAAAAAACTCGTCATTTTTGCGTTTGATGGCTATTTTCGTGAGCTATTGCCCACAGTTTGGGGTTCCGAGGTGATTTACAAGGTCCCTGACACTCAGTACATGTTTGAGAGGCATGACCAAAAAATCATCATTTTTGCCTTTTAGGGACGTTTTCGTGAGCTATTGCCCATAGTTTTGGGGTTCCGGGGTGATTTACAAGGTCCATGACAATCAGTACATGTTTGAGAGGCATGATCAAGAACTCATCGTTTTTGCGTTTTAGGGATGTTTTCGTGAGCTATTGCCCATAATTTTGGGGTTCCGTGATGATTTACAAGGAATATGACAGTTTGTACATTTTTGAGGGAATGATAAAAAACTCGTAGTTTTTGCGTTATGGCCATTTTCATGAGCTATTGCCGACAATTTTGGGGTTTAGTTAAGATTTACAAGGAATATGATAATCTGTGTATTTTTTAGAGGAATGATTAAAAACTCGTTGTTTTTTACGTTTATGGCCGTTTCATGAGCTATTGCCCAGAGTTTTTGGGTCCCGGGGTGATTTACCAGGCCCATGACACTCAGTATGTTTTTGAGAGGCATGACCAAGAACTCGTCGTTTTTACGTTTTTGGGCCATTTTTGTGAGCTATTGTCCATTGTTTTGGGGTTCTGAGGTGATTTACACGAAATATGGCATTTCGTACATTTTAGAGAGGGATGACAAAAAACTCATCATTTTTGCGTTTTATGGCTGTTTTCGTGAGCTATTGCCCACAGTTTTGGGGTTCCGAGGTGATTTACAAGGTCCCTGACACTCAGTACATGTTTGAGAGGCATGACCAAAAACTCAGCGTTTTTGCCTTTTAGGGACGTTTTCGTGAGCTATTGCCCATTGTTTTGGGGTTCTTTTGTGATTTACAAGGTCCATGACACTCAGTATATGTTTGAAAGGCATGACCAAGAACTCATCGTATTTGCATTTTAGGGACATTTTCATGAGCTATTGCCCACAATTTTGGGGTTTCGTGAAGATTTACAAGGAATATGATAATCTGTGTATTTTTTAGAGGAATGATTAAAAACTCATCGTTTTTTGCGTTTATGGCTGTTTTCGTGAGCTATTGCCCACAGTTTTGGGGTCCCAGGGTGATTTACCAGGCCCATGACACTCAGTATATTTTTGAGAGGCATGACCAAGAACTCGTCGTTTTTACGTTTTAGGGCCATTTTTGTGAGCTATTGTCCATTGTTTTGGGGTTCTGAGGTGATTTACAAGAAATATGGCATTTCGTACATTTTAGAGAGGGATGACAAAAAAACTCGTCATTTTTGCATTTTATGGCTATTTTCATGAGCTATTGCCCACAGTTTTGGGGTTTCAAGGTGATTTACAAGGTCCCTGACATTCAGTACATGTTTCAGAGGCATGACCAAAAACTCATCGTTTTTGCCTTTTAGGGACGTTTTCGTAAGCTATTGCCCATTGTTTTGGGGTTCCAGGGTGATTTACAAGGTCCATGACACTCAGTACATGTTTGAGAGGCATGACCAAGAACTCATCGTATTTGCGTTTTAGGGACGTTTTCATGAGCTATTGCCCACAATTTTGGGGTTTCGTGAAGATTTACAAGGAATATGATAATTTGTGTATTTTTTAGAGGAATGATTAAAAACTCATCGTTTTTTGCGTTTATGGCCGTTTTCATGACATATTGCCCACGGTTTTGGGGTCCCGGGGTGATTTACCAGGCCCATGACACCTAGTATATTTTTGAGAGGCATGACCAAGAACTCGTCGTTTTTACGTTTTAGGGCCATTTTTGTGAGCTATTGTCCATTGTTTTGGGGTTCTGAGGTGATTTACACGAAATATGGCAATTCGTACATTTTAGAGAGGGATGACAAAAAACCCGTCATTTTTGCATTTTATGGCTGTTTTCGTGAGCTATTGCCCTCAGTTTTGGGGTTCTGAGGTGATTTACAAGGTCCCTGACACTCAGTACAGGTTTGAGAGGCATGACCAAAAACTCGTTGTTTTTGCCTTTTAGGGACGTTTTCGTGAGCTATTGCCCATTGTTTTGGGGTTCCGGGGTGATTTACAAGGTCCATGACATTCAGTACATGTTTGAGAGGCATGACCAAGAACTCATCGTTTTTGTGTTTTAGGGGCATTTTCGTGAGCTATCGCCCACAATTTTGGGGTTTCGTGATGATTTACAAGGAATATGACAGTCTGTACATTTTCGAGAGGAATGATAAAAAACTCTTCGTTTTGCGTTTATGGCCGTTTTCGTGAGCTATTGCCCACAGTTTTTGGGTCCTGGGGTGATTTACAAGGCCCATGACACTCAGTATATTTTTAAGAGGCAGTACCAAGAACTCGTCGTTTTTACGTTTTAGGGCTCTTTTTGTGAGCTATTGCCCACAATTTTGGGGTTCCGTGAAGATTTACAAGGAATATGATAATCTGTACATTTTTTAGAGGAATGATAAAAAACTTGTCGTTTTTGCGTTTATGGCCATTTTCGTGAGCTATTGCCCACAGTTTTTGGGTCCCGGGGTGATTTACAAGGCCCATGACACACAGTATATTTTTGAGAGGTAGGACGAAGAACTCATCATTTTTACATTTTAGGGATCTTTTCATGAGCTATTGCCCACAATATTGGGGTTCCATGAAGATTTACAAGGAATATGATAATCTATACATTTTTTTAGAGGAATGATAAAAACTCGTCGTTTTTGCATTTATGGCCGGTTTCGTGAGCTATTGCCCATAGTTTTTGGGTCCCGCGGTGATTTACAAGGCCCATGACACTGAGTATATTTTTGAGAGGCATGACCAAGAACTCGTTGTTTTTACGTTTTAGGGCTATCTTCGCGAGCTATTGCCCACAATTTTGGGGTTTCGTGAAGATTTACAAGGAATATGATAATCTGTACATTTTTTAGAGGAATGATTAAAAACTCGTAGTTTTTTGCGTTTATGGCCGTTTTCGTGAGCTATTGCCCATAGTTTTGGGGTCCCAGGGTGATTTACCAGGCCCATGACACTCATTATATTTTTGAGAGGCATGACCAAGAACTCGTCGTTTTTACGTTTTAGGGCTATTTTCGTGAGCTATTGCCCGCGATTTTGGGGTTCCGTGATGATTTACAAAGAATGTGATAATTTGTACATTTTTTAGAGGAATGCCAAAATACTTGTTGTTTTTGCATTTTAGGGATGTTTTCGTGAGCTATTGCCCATAGTTTTGGGGTTCCATGGAGATTTACAAGGAATATGATAGTCTGTACATTTTAGAGAGGAATGCCAAAAAAACTCATCGTTTTTGCGTTTATGGCCGTTTTCGTGAGCTATTGCCCACAGTTTTTGGGTTCTTCGGTGATTTACAAGGCCCATGACACTCAGTATATTTTTGAGAGGCAGGACCAAGAACTCATCGTTTTTACGTTTTAGGGCTCTTTTCGTGAGCTATTGCCCACAGTTTTGGGGTTCCGTGAAGATTTACAAGGAATATGATAATCTGTAAATTCTTTAGAGGAATGATAAAAAACTCGTCGTTTTTGTGTTTATGGGCGTTTTCGTGAGCTATTGCCCATAGTTTTGGGGTTCCATGGTGATTTACAAGGTCCATGATACTCAGTACATGTTTGAGAGGTATGACCAAAAACTCACCGTTTTTGCATTTATGGACGTTTTCGTGAGCTATTGTCCACAGTTTTTGTGACGACCTCAAATTTGATAACAAATTCGAAGTGCCCGTTATGTAATCCATCACAATCCCAGAATTAATGTTGTGATTTACATAACGTAGTTGATATCACAGTCATAGACATTAATAGTAAATAAAGGGGATTACATAGGTGGTCGCACCGACCGAACCTTACAATACATCAATATGCAGCGGAATAACACTTTGGGTCCATATTGTCAAGCTTCAACCGCACAGGCAAAGCGGACAGTAGGAAACGAACCTAATTCGCAAAGCCGTCAATGAGTCTTTCCTTCTTGATCTTGCTCCTTCAAGTCTGGCCAAGTTAATAGCCAGTGACACAGCCATGAGTACATTGGATGCACTCGCAAACCATCTTATAAACAAAGTGATGAGAGAGATATGCATGGTTGATATGGTGGACTAAGCACTAGGTTTAGTTTGCCAAAAAGCTAGTTTTGTTTCCCAAGAATGTTCATTTGGTAGAAAAGGGATTTTTAGTTCTCTAAGTTCATTCTAAAAAGGAACTTCAAGTGTGTCAACATCATTGTCAAGTCAAGTCATTCACCAAGTTCACCATTGTGATTTTTATCTTTGACAAAAGTCAAGTAGAGTTAGCCAACTGTCCATGACCGCGGACGCGGCTATTCGAATAGTTTGAAAACCTCTGCAGAGGGGTACACTTTACCCACAAGAATCGATACATCTGCCGGGAGAAGTCCACGGATCGACATACGCAAAGTATGCGAGGTTCAGATAATCAAACAAACTCTTTCACTTGTCTACTCTAGTATAGGATCCTTTCCTAGAGCCCGAGACACGGATTTCCCCATTCCGGCGCCTCTAGTTTTGCCCACTCCGGGATGCCGGACGGATGGAAATCTTCAGGAAGGAAAATTTCCAATGACCACTTGGTTCGGAAGCAACCACGCCTGGAATACTTCTATAAAGGATGAATCAAGACCTCCCATACTAGAATAAACAAGCTAGGAATAAGCCCCTTCCCATATAGGGGTAATGTGGTCGTACGGTATGGTTGGCTCCCATGTACATCACTTGTTGTCATTTGAGAAATATATTTCATAGTTCTTAGTCAAGATTAATTTCTTTCATAAAGCCATTATGTAGGAGCAATCTCCAATTCAAGTTTCAAGTTCAAGTCACCACTTTTCAAATAGAGTTCCCCTTATAGATGGCCTCACTATTATTAGCGACTAAGCAACTACATTGAGTGATGATACTAATAGTTAGAGTTGGATAAACTCAGCCTGATGCTCTTGCTAAACAAGACATCACTACACTTCTATCATTCTACTCTAGCAATTCAATCATGCAATTTACTTAAAACAAGTAGAATGCAATATTAAAACTAGGCATTGGGAGTATGAATCAAAAGATGGCTTGCATGGCTTGGCAAAGTCAAAATAGTCTTCATCTTCATCTTTGATTGATTGATCTCCATCTCCATTTCTTGGTTGACTTCGGGATCCATTCTCCTTACTCTCATTGTCGTCTAATCGTCGGGAAACAAATAAGCATACAATCACCACACAATTTACAAGCAACATATACTCAAGCAAATAAGGATACTTGGGGGTAAGGGGAGCAATCTAGGAAGTCTATGGAGAGTGGTTTCGAAGATCATTGAGTTTCGATGGATCAGATGATTGAGGGGTTGTATCTAAGTAGGGTTTATTTATTTTGGATTATGAAAATATCTCCTGCAAGTCCTTATTGACCAAGGTCATGGACTAATGTAGATATTTAAGATTAGGGTTCAACCAAAGAGGATTCATAGGATCTATAGTATTTCTCTTTTATTGAAGCCATTTCTAGTTTGCAACTATTTAATGATCAAGTTTGAATCTATAAGTACAATCTATTAATCCAAGTTGAATTGGATCAAGGGTTATAGATCAATATTTAGAAATGTGGTTGATTCGAATTGGTTTCATATCATTTCCATATTTGGAGATAGGTGTGCAAGTTTGAGTTTCTAATTACTACTATGTAGTATTAAATTTCCAAATACTTCCTACAAGCTCACATGGACTAAGATCAATACCTATAGATAGGTATTTGGAAATATGTTTCAACAATAAGAGTTCCATAAAAATTTCGATTATAGATTTGAGTTTAATAAAATCCTATATGGCAAATGCCCATTTAACCATATAGGTAAATAGCATTTGATTTAAAAGGTTCAAAAATTAGATCTAATGCTACAGGCAGATGGGTATCACTAATTGTGAATTTCTAAAGTTGGATTTATATTTTTAGGAATTTTATTTGATTTGATATGAATTTTCTAAGGTGAAAAAGCTCCTGTTTTGTTATTTTTACTGCAACCACTCTGTAAATCTAATTGTGTTGAAACCACTTTTATTGGATAGCTTATGTTCTAAGGTTTCCAGAACATTTTCATTTGCTAGATTTGGATCGGTAGATCACCGGGAAAATTAAATATACGAAAGCATCTGAAAACAATTTCGGAAATTCACCAAACCTAATTACCCTTTTTTTAACTCGGGCCGGACACACAGACTAACTGGGCCGGCCCACTAGGCTGCACGCTGGCTGGGAGAGAACAGAAAAAAAACAATAACGCCCTAACAACGGGGGCCCGGCTGTCAGAACTTACCGAACCGAATCGGTACGCGCGGGTCGTCTTTCTCCTCGAGGCGGGACTCACCGTCGGTGGCGACTGGGAACAGCACGGCGGCGGGGCTCGGCGCAGAGAGAACGGGAGGCGATGGCGGAGTGTCACCGCGGCGGAGGGGCTCCTCCTCTTCCACCTTGTACTGGCGGCAGCTCGAGGGAGACGCTGGAACACCGGGAACGGCTGCACGCTCCGGAGCTCGGCCTACTCCGGCGAGCTCAAACCGGCGACCAACTAGCGAAGAGATGATGTCTAGGAGGTAGAGGGAGGTGAGGGGAATCTTTCCTGCAAACAATGGCGGCCTTTTTATAGACGGGAGAGGGAGCACGGGGCGAGGGGATCTGCGGAGAGAGCGCGGCCGGTGTCGGCTAACGAAGGAGAGGGGCGGTCGGGGCTTTCGGCGGAGGGCTGTGGATGGTTGCAGGCACTCGCTGGCGCGTTTGCAGGCGGCGGGGTAGTCTGGTGCAGAGGGGGCAAGTGAGGGGTCCGGGCGGTGGTTCTCCTCTGTTCTTCCCTGTCTCACGGCCGTGGTCGGGGCAGGGGAGGCTGGGGCTCGACCAAGAGATGTCCCCGAGCATGGCTACAGGGTTTGGGCAAGGGTGAACAGCGTTGGCCACAGTAGCTGGGATTTTTCCTGGATTTCGCCCACCAAGTGTTTGTTGAAATGCCCGAAAGAATTCAAATTTTAAATTTTTGAAATCTGCCACCGTGGGTTGTCAAGATATTGGATAAGGACTCCAAACATATTTTTGTTATGAAGAAATATGTTGTTTTGCAAAAATCTTATTTCAATTTTGAAGTATGGTTTCTGTTTCAGATTCAAACTTTGGACAGATTTTGAAAGGGGTTAGGGTTTGAGTTTTTGCTGGAAACTTCTTGGTTGAGTTAGTATGTGATATGGTCAAGCTCAACTAACTGACCACACCTTGGCTTGAGTTAGAGATTTCTTATTCTAAAGGCCCAAAGTAGGGTAGTGGTTAACTTTTTCTAGATCATCTTTTCTTCTCTTTTTCTTTATTTCTCTTGCTTCTGGTTCTTTTGATCTTTGTGGTTCTTCTCTAATGCTTCTATTGGTTAAGTTTGAATTAACTAATCATTGCCCAACAGATTAAAACCCACATGAAATCATAAAAGATCTATATTGACATTCTATGCATACATGCAATATGAAGTGCAAAAGGTTTTAATCTTGGTCCAAAGGTGTTGGTTTTCTTGGAGATGAGATGGAGTTGGGAAATGACCTCTTATTTAAATTCAAACTTTGGTAGAATATTAAATAGAGTTCCAAGTTGATTTTTGTTTCACGCTTTATTGTATTTGATTCTTTTCTATTTGTTTGTGATTGCTTGACTAAATTTTGGTTTGGCCATTGACCCAAATGGGTTTTAGCATGTAACCATACATAAAATTTAATAGTTAGAAAACTATTTCAATTTAACAAAAATCTTTATTTAAAACTTTGGGCTCAAAGGATTTGTTTTTAAACCCTTCTCATACTCTTTTTATTTGAAGCATGGGAGCAAACGCTCAAATTCATAGGTTTTTAAAAGACAAGAAATTAATCTTGTATTTAAAATAAAATTTTTTGTTGTCTCCAAAATTTGGTATTTTAATAAATCCATTTATTTCTATTTTCCAAAATTTTGGGTTGTTACAATCTTCCCCCCTTAAAAAGAATCTCGTCCCGAGATTCACGAGTTAAGATTAAGATAGATTGGGAAATGAGATTAACAGATAAGAGATGTAGTGTATATTGATTCCTATCGAGATAGAAAGATTGGGTACAACCAAAATGTGATAAGGCCAAATGGGCCAAAACACATCTCAAAACCAATCAATCATTCAAACACACAAGGCACTGAGCACACTTAATAATCGTGGGGAAAGGGTCGCTTAATGAAATTAACTAAGCGTTTTCTATAAATCCTGTGGGTCAAAAGGTTGCTGGGTCTTCATCATTTTTGACCACTCTTTCTTTGCTCTTGAAGTCTTTGTCTCATAGGGTTGACTCTTGTTGGAAAATTTCTGGATCAGGTGAAGAGACTCTCTTTCGATGGTAGCGGTCGTAGTTGACATCCAAGGTTGAAGTCTTGAAAAATATTGAGTCCTAATCTTTTGATCCAAAAGTCCTTCGGTCTTAGGTCGGTATATCGTCCATAGTATATATTTGAAGTAGAGGAGGGATAGAGTAAAACAAATCTTTGAAAAGACTTTGTAATTAAAGAGGTAAATAAATTCTTTGTCAAAATCTCTGGAGAGTATAAGTTGAGAGTGTAAGATATTTGAAGTGAATAAGATGGGAGTATAAGATTGGGCTTTGGGTACCAAAGCAAATAAATTTTCTTTTGTAGAAGTAAGTGTTTGACAAAATATCACTTTCTTAGCTAACGACCATACTAACTAAGGTCTCCTAAGGTCATGATAGTCCTGATACCAAACTTGTGATATCAGAGATATCATCTTCTAACGACCATGCTAACTAGGGTTTCCTAGAGTCAGCTAGGCTCTGATACCAACTTGTGACGACCTCAAATTTGATAACAAATTCGAAGTGCCCGTTATGTAATCCATCACAATCCCAGAATCAATGTTGTGATTTACATAACGTAGTTGATATCACAGTCATAGACATTAATAGTAAATAAAGGGGATTACATAGGTGGTCGCACCGACCGAACCTTACAATACATCAATATGCAACGGAATAACACTTTGGGTCCATATTGTCAAGCTTCAACCGCACAGGCAAAGCGGACAGTAGGAAACGAGCCTAATTCGCAAAGCCGTCAATGAGTCTTTCCTTCTTGATCTTGCTCCTTCAAGTCTGGCCAAGTTAATAGCCAGGGACACAGCCATGAGTACATTGGATGCACTCGCAAACCATCTTATAAACAAAGTGATGAGAGAGATATGCATGGTTGATATGGTGGACTAAGCACTAGGTTTAGTTTGCCAAAAAGCTAGTTTTGTTTCCCAAGAATGTTCATTTGGTAGAAAAGGGATTTTTAGTTCTCTAAGTTCATTCTAAAAAGGAACTTCAAGTGTGTCAACATCATTGTCAAGTCAAGTCATTCACCAAGTTCACCATTGTGATTTTTATCTTTGACAAAAGTCAAGTAGAGTTAGCCAACTGTCCATGACCGCGGACGCGGCTATTCGAATAGTTTGAAAACCTCTGCAGGGGGGTACACTTTACCCACAAGAATCGATACATCTGCCGGGAGAAGTCCACGGATCGACATACGCAAAGTATGCGAGGTTCAGATAATCAAACAAACTCTTTCACTTGTCTACTCTAGTATAGGATCCTTTCCTAGAGCCCGAGACACGGATTTCCCCGTTCCGGCGCCTCTAGTTTTGCCCACTCCGGGATGCCGGACGGATGGAAATCTTCAGGAAGGAAAATTTCCAATGACCAATTGGTTCGGAAGAAACCACGCCTGGAATACTTTTATAAAGGATGAATCAAGACCTCCCATACTAGAATAAACAAGCTAGGAATAAGCCCCTTCCCATATAGGGGTAATGTGGTCGTACGGTATGGTTGGCTCCCATGTACATCACTCGTTGTCATTTGAGAAATATATTTCATAGTTCTTAGTCAAGATTAATTTCTTTCATAAAGCCATTATGTAGGAGCAATCTCCAATTCAAGTTTCAAGTTCAAGTCACCACTTTTCAAATAGAGTTCCCCTTATAGATGGCCTCACTATTATTAGCGACTAAGCAACTACATTGAGTGATGATACTAATAGTTAGAGTTGGATAAACTCAGCCTGATGCTCTTGCTAAACAAGACATCACTACACTTCTATCATTCTACTCTAGCAATTCAATCATGCAATTTACTTAAAACAAGTAGAATGCAATATTAAAACTAGGCATTGGGAGTATGAATCAAAAGATGGCTTGCCTGGCTTGGCAAAGTCAAAATAGTCTTCATCTTCATCTTTGATTGATTGATCTCCATCTCCATTTCTTGGTTGACTTCGGGATCCATTCTCCTTACTCTCATTGTCGTCTAATCGTCGGGAAACAAATAAGCATACAATCACCACACAATTTACAAGCAACACATACTCAAGCAAATAAGGATTCTTGGGGGTAAGGGGAGCGATCTAGGAAGTCTATGGAGAGTGGTTTCGAAGATCATTGAGTTTCGATGGATGAGATGATTGAGGGGTTGTATCTAAGTAGGGTTTATTTATTTTGGATTATGAAAATATCTCCTGCAAGTCCTTATTGACCAAGGTCATGGACTAATGTAGATATTTAAGATTAGGGTTCAACCAAAGAGGATTCATAGGATCTATAGTATTTCTCTTTTATTGAAGCCATTTCTAGTTTGCAACTATTTAATGATCAAGTTTGAATCTATAAGTACAATCTATTAATCCAAGTTGAATTGGATCAAGGGTTATAGATCAATATTTAGAAATGTGGTTGATTCGAATTGGTTTCATATCATTTCCATATTTGGAGATAGGTGTGCAAGTTTGAGTTTCTAATTACTACTATGTAGTATTAAATTTCCAAATACTTCCTACAAGCTCACATGGACTAAGATCAATACCTATAGATAGGTATTTGGAAATATGTTTCAACAATAAGAGTTCCATAAAAATTTCGATTATAGATTTGAGTTTAATAAAATCCTATATGGCAAATGCCCATTTAACCATATAGGTAAATAGCATTTGATTTAAAAGGTTCAAAAATTAGATCTAATGCTACAGGCAGATGGGTATCACTAATTGTGAATTTCTAAAGTTGGATTTATATTTTTAGGAATTTTATTTGATTTGATATGAATTTTCTAAGGTGAAAAAGCTCCTGTTTTGTTATTTTTACTGCAACCACTCTGTAAATCTAATTGTGTTGAAACCACTTTTATTGGATAGCTTATGTTCTAAGGTTTCCAGAACATTTTCATTTGCTAGATTTGGATCGGTAGATCTCCGGGAAAATTAAATATACGAAAGCATCTGAAAACAATTTCGGAAATTCGCCAAACCTAATTACCCTTTTTTTTAACTCGGGCCGGACACAGAGACTAACTGGGCCGGCCCACTAGGCTGCACGCTGGCTGGGAGAGAACAGAAAAAAAACAATAACGCCCTGACAACGGGGGCCCGGCAGTCAGAACTTACCGAACCGAATCGGTACGCGCGGGTCGTCTTTCTCCTCGAGGCGGGACTCACCGTCGGTGGCGACTGGGAACAGCACGGCGGCGGGGCTCGGCGCAGAGAGAACGGGAGGCGACGGCGGAGTGTCACCGCGGCGGAGGGGCTCCTCCTCTTCCACCTTGTACTGGCGGCAGCTCGAGGGAGATGCTGGAACACCGGGAACGGCTGCACGCTCCGGAGCTCGGCCTACTCCGGCGAGCTCAAACTGGCGACCAACTAGCGAAGAGATGATGTCTAGGAGGTAGAGGGAGGTGAGGGGAATCTTTCCTGCAAACAATGGCGGCCTTTTTATAGACGGGAGAGGGAGCACGGGGCGAGGGGATCTGCGGAGAGAGCGCGGCCGGTGTCGGCTAACGAAGGAGAGGGGCGGTCGGGGCTTTCGGCGGAGGGCTGTGGATGGTTACAGGCACTCGCTGGCGCGTTTGCAGGCGGCGGGGTGGTCTAGTGCAGAGGGGGCAAGTGAGGGGTCCGGGCGGTGGTTCTCCTCTGTTCTTCCCTGTCTCACGGCCGTGGTCGGGGCAGGGGAGGCTGGGGCTCGACCAAGAGATGTCCCCGAGCATGGCTACAGGGTTTGGGCAAGGGTGAACAGCGTTGGCCACAGTAGCTGGGATTTTTCCTGGATTTCGCCCACCAAGTGTTTGTTGAAATGCCCGAAAGAATTCAAATTTTAAATTTTTGAAATCTGCCACCGTGGGTTGTCAAGATATTGGATAAGGACTCCAAACATATTTTTGTTATGAAGAAATATGTTGTTTTGCAAAAATCTTATTTCAATTTTGAAGTATGGTTTCTGTTTCAGATTCAAACTTTGGACAGATTTTGAAAGGGGTTAGGGTTTGAGTTTTTGCTGGAAACTTCTTGGTTGAGTTAGTATGTGATATGGTCAAGCTCAACTAACTGACCACACCTTGGCTTGAGTTAGAGATTTCTTATTCTAAAGGCCCAAAGTAGGGTAGTCGTTAACTTTTTCTAGATCATCTTTTCTTCTCTTTTTCTTTATTTCTCTTGCTTCTGGTTCTTTTGATCTTTGTGGTTCTTCTCTAATGCTTCTATTGGTTAAGTTTGAATTAACTAATCATTGCCCAACAGATTAAAACCCACATGAAATCATAAAAGATCTATATTGACATTCTATGCATACATGCAATATGAAGTGCAAAAGGTTTTAATCTTGGTCCAAAGGTGTTGGTTTTCTTGGAGATGAGATGGAGTTGGGAAATGACCTCTTATTTAAATTCAAACTTTGGTAGAATATTAAATAGAGTTCCAAGTTGATTTTTGTTTCACGCTTTATTGTATTTGATTCTTTTCTATTTGTTTGTGATTGCTTGACTAAATTTTGGTTTGGCCATTGACCCAAATGGGTTTTAGCATGTAACCATACACAAAATTTAATAGTTAGAAAACTATTTCAATTTAACAAAAATCTTTATTTAAAACTTTGGGCTCAAAGGATTTGTTTTTAAACCCTTCTCATACTCTTTTTACTTGAAGCATGGGAGCAAACGCTCAAATTCACAGGTTTTTCAAAGACAAGAAATTAATCTTGTATTTAAAATAAAAGTTTTTGTTGTCTCCAAAATTTGGTATTTTAATAAATCCATTTATTTCTATTTTCCAAAATTTTGGGTTGTTACAGTTTTGCAGTTCCATGGAGATTTACAAGGAATATGATAGTCTGTACATTTTAGAGAGGAATGCCAAAAAACTCATCGATTTTGCGTTTATGGCCGTTTTCGTGAGCTATTGCCCAGAGTTTTGGGGTCCTGAGGTGATTTACCAGGCCCATGACACTCAGTATATTTTTGAGAGGCATGACCAAGAACTCGTCGTTTTTACATTTTAGGGCCATTTTTCGTGAGCTATTGTCCATAGTTTTGGGGTTCCGGGGTGATTTACTCGAAATATGACATTCTATAGATTTTAGAGAGGGATGACAAAAAAAAACTCGTCATTTTTGCGTTTTATGGCCGTTTTTGTGAGCTATCGCCCACAGTTTAGGGTTCCAGGGTGATTTACAAGGTCCATGACACTCAATACATGTTTGAGAGGCACAACCAAAAACTCATCATTTTTGCGTTTATGGCCGTTTTTGTGAGCTATTGCCCACAGTTTTGGGTCCCGGGGTGATTTACAAGGCCCATGACACTTAGTATATTTTTGAGAGGCATGACTAAGAACTCGTCGTTTCTATGTTTTAGGGCCATTTTTGTGAGCTATTGTTCATTGTTTTGGGGTTCTGGGGTGATTTACACAAAATAGGGCATTCCGTACATTTTAGAGCGGGATGACAAAAAACTCATCTTTTTGCGTTTTATGGCCATTTTCGTGAGCTATTGCCCACAGTTTTGGGGTTCCGGGGTGATTTACAAGGTCCCTGACACTCAGTACATGTTTGAGAGGCATGACCAAAAACTCATCATTTTTGTGTTTTAGGGATGTTTTTGTGAGCTATTGCCCATAGTTTTGGGGTTCCGTGGAAATTTACAAGGAATATGATAGTCTATACATTTTAGAGAGGAATGCCAAAAAAAACTCATCGTTTTTGCGTTTATGGCCGTTTTCGTGAGCTATTGCCCACAGTTTTTGGGTCCCGGGGTGATTTACAAGGCCCATGACACTCAGTATATTTTTGAGAGGCAGGACCAAGAACTCGTCGTTTTTACATTTTAGGGCTATTTTCATGAGCTATTGCCCACAATTTTGGGGTTTCGTGAAGATTTACAAGGAATGTGATAATCTGTACATTTTTTAGAGGAATGATTAAAAACTCATCGTTTTTTGCGTTTATGGCCATTTTCGTGAGCTATTGCCCATAGTTTTGGGGTCCCGGGATGATTTACCTAGGCCCATGAGACTCATTATATTTTTAGAGGCATGACCAAGAACTCGTCGTTTTTATGTTTTAGGGCTATTTTCGTGAGCTATTGCCCACGATTTTGGGGTTCCGTGAAGATTTACAAGGAATATGATAATTTGTACATTTTTGAGAGGAATGCCAAAATACTCGTCGTTTTTGCGTTTATGACCATTTTTGTGAGCTATTGCCCACAGTTTTGGGGTCCCAGGGTGATTTACCAGGCTCATGACACTCAGTATATTTTTGAGAGGCATGACCAAGAACTCGTCGTTTTTACGTTTTAGGGCCATTTTTGTGAGCTATTGTCCATTTTTTTGGGGTTCTGGGGTGATTTACACAAAATATGGCATTCCGTACATTTTACAGAGGGATGACAAAAAACTCGTCATTTTTGCGTTTTATGGCTATTTTCGTGAGCTATTGCCCACAGTTTGGGGGTTCTGAGGTGATTTACAAGGTCCCTGACACTCAGTACATGTTTGAGAGGCATGACCAAAAACTCGTCGTTTTTGCCTTTTAGGGACGTTTTCGTGAGGCCCATAGTTTTGGGGTTCCGGGGTGATTTACAAGGTCCATGACAATCAGTACATGTTTGAGAGGCATGACCAAGAACTCATCGCTTTTGCATTTTAGGGACGTTTTCGTGAGCTATTGCCCACAATTTTGGGGTTCAGTGATGATTTACAAGGAATATGATAATCTGTGTTTTTTTAGAGGAATGATTAAAAACTTGTCATTTTTTGTGTTTATGGCCGTTTTCGTGAGCTATTGCCCATAGTTTTGGGGTTCCGAGGTGATTTACAGGCTCCCTGACACTCAGTACATGTATGAGAGGCATGACCAAAAACTCGTTGTTTTTGCCTTTTAGGGACGTTTTCATGAGCTATTGCCCATTGTTTTGGGGTTCCGAGGTGATTTACACGAAATATGGCATTTCATACATTTTAGAGAGGGATGACAAAAAACTCGTCATTTTTGCATTTTATGGCTGTTTTTGTGAGTTATTGCCCACAGTTTTGGGGTTCCTAGGTGATTTACAAGGTCCCTGACACTCAGTACATGTTTGAGAGGCATGACCAAAAACTCATCGTTTTTGCCTTTTAGGGACGTTTTCGTGAGCTATTAACCGCAATGTTGGGGTTTCGTGAAGATTTACAAGGAATATAATAATATGTACATTTTTTAGAGGAATGATTAAAAACTCGTCGTTTTTTGCTTTTATGGCCGTTTTTGTGAGCTATTGCCCATAGTTTTGGGGTCCCGGGGTGATTTACCAGGCCCATGACACTCATTATATTTTTGAGAGGCATGACCAAGAACTCGTCGTTTTTACGTTTTAGGGCTATTTTATTGAGCTATTGCCCACGATTTTGGGGTTTCGTGAAGATTTACAAGGAATATGATAATTTGTACATTTTTTAGAGGAATGCCAAAATACTCGTTGTTTTTGCATTTATGACCGTTTTTGTGAGCAATTGCCCACAGTTTTGGGGTCCCGGGGTGATTTACCAGGCCCATGACACTCAGTATATTTTTGAGAGGCATGACCAAGAACACGGCGTTTTTACGTTTTAGGGCCATTTTTGTGAGCTATTGTCCATTTTTTTGGGGTTCTAGGGTGATTTACACGAAATATGGCATTCCATACATTTTAGAGAGGGATGACAAAAAACTCATCATTTTTGCGTTTTATGGCTATTTTCGTGAGCTATTGCCCAGAGTTTTGGGGTTCCGAGGTGATTTACAAGGTCCCTGACACTCAGTACATGTTTGAGAGGCATGACCAAAAACTCGTCGTTTTTGCCTTTTAGGGACGTTTTCGTGAGCTATTGCCTATTGTTTTGGGGTTCCGGGGTGATTTACAAGGTCCATGACACTCAGTACATGTTTGAGAGGCTTGACCAAGAACTCATCGTATTTGCGTTTTAGGGACGTTTTCGTGAGCTATTGCCCACAATTTTGGGGTTTCGTGAAGATTTACAAGGAATATGATAATCTGTGTATTTTTTAGAGAAATGATTAAAAACTCGTTGTTTTTTGCGTTTATGGCCGTTTTCATGAGCTATTGCCCAGAGTTTTGGGGTCCCGGGGTGATTTACCAGGCCCATGACAATCATTATATTTTTGAGAGGCATGACCAAGAACTCGTCGTTTTTACGTTTTAGGGCTATTTTCGTGAGCTATTGCCCATGATTTTGGGGTTCCGTGAAGATTTACAAGGAATATGATAATTTGTACATTTTTGAGAGGAATGCCAAAGTACTCATCATTTTTGCATTCATGACCATTTTTGTGAGCTATTGCCCACAGTTTTGGGGTCCTGGGGTGATTTACCAGGCCCATGACACTCAGTATATTTTTGAGAGGCATGACCAAGAACTCGTCATTTTTGCATTTTATGGCTATTTTCGTGAGCTATTGCCCAGAGTTTTGGAGTTCTGAGGTGATTTACAAGGTCCCTAACACTCAGTACATGTTTGAGAGGCATGACTAAAAACTCGTCATTTTTGCCTTTTAGGGACGTTTTTGTGAGCTATTGCTCATAGTTTTGGGGTTCTGGGGTGATTTAGAAGGTCCATGACAATCAGTACATGTTTGAGAGGCATGATCAAGAACTCATCGTTTTTGCGTTTTAGGGATGTTTTCGTGAGCTTTTGCCCATAATTTTGGGGTTCCGTGATGATTTACAAGGAATATGACACTTTGTACATTTTTGAGAGAATGATAAAAAACTCGTCGTTTTTGCGTTATGGCCATTTTCATGAGCTATTGCTGACAATTTTGGGGTTTAGTTAAGATTTACAAGGAATATGATAATCTGTGTATTTTTTAGAGGAATGATTAAAAACTCGTTGTTTTTTACGTTTATGGCCGTTTCATGAGCTATTGCCCACAGTTTTTGGGTCCCGGGGTGATTTACCAGGCCCATGACACTCAGTATATTTTTGAGAGGCATGACCAAGAACTCGTCGTTTTTACGTTTTAGGGCCATTTTTGTGAGCTATTGTCCATTGTTTTGGGGTTCTGAGGTGATTTACACGAAATATGGCATTTCGTACATTTTAGAGAGGGATGACAAAAAACTCATCATTTTTGCGTTTTATGGCTGTTTTCGTGAGCTATTGCCCACAGTTTTGGGGTTCCGAGGTGATTTACAAGGTCCCTGACACTCAGTACATGTTTGAGAGGCATGACCAAAAACTCATCGTTTTTGCCTTTTAGGGACGTTTTCGTGAGCTATTGCCCATTGTTTCTGGGTTCTTTTGTGATTTACAAGGTCCATGACACTCAGTATATGTTTGAGAGGCATGACCAAGAACTCATCGTATTTGCGTTTTAGGGACGTTTTCGTGAGCTATTGCCCACAATTTTGGGGTTTCATGAAGATTTACAAGGAATATGATAAAATGTGTATTTTTTAGAGGAATGATTAAAAACTCATCGTTTTTTGCGTTTATGGCTGTTTTCGTGAGCTATTGCCCACAGTTTTGGGGTCCCAGGGTGATTTACCAGGCCCATGACACTCAGTATATTTTTGAGAGGCATGACCAAGAACTCGTCGTTTTTACGTTTTAGGGCCATTTTTGTGAGCTATTGTCCATTGTTTTGGGGTTCTGAGGTGAGTTACAAGAAATATGGCATTTCGTACATTTTAGAGAGGGATGACAAAAAAACTCGTCATTTTTGCATTTTATGGCTATTTTCATGAGCTATTGCCCACAGTTTTGGGGTTTCAAGGTGATTTACAAGGTCCCTGACATTCAGTACATGTTTCAGAGGCATGACCAAAAACTCATCGTTTTTGCCTTTTAGGGACGTTTTCGTAAGCTATTGCCCATTGTTTTGGGGTTCCAGGGTGATTTACAAGGTCCATGACACTCAGTACATGTTTGAGAGGCATGACCAAGAACTCATCGTATTTGCGTTTTAGGGACGTTTTCATGAGCTATTGCCCACAATTTTGGGGTTTCGTGAAGATTTACAAGGAATATGATAATTTGTGTATTTTTTAGAGGAATGATTAAAAACTCATCGTTTTTTGCGTTTATGGCCGTTTTCATGACATATTGCCCACGGTTTTGGGGTCCTGGGGTGATTTACCAGGCCCATGACACTCAGTATATTTTTGAGAGGCATGACCAAGAACTCGTCGTTTTTACGTTTTAGGGCCATTTTTGTGAGCTATTGTCCATTGTTTTGGGGTTCTGAGATGATTTACACGAAATATGGCAATTCGTACATTCTAGAGAGGGATGACAAAAAACTCGTCATTTTTGCATTTTATGGCTATTTTCGTGAGCTATTGCCCTCAGTTTTGGGGTTCTGAGGTGATTTACAAGGTCCCTGACACTCAGTACAGGTTTGAGAGGCATGACCAAAAACTCGTTGTTTTTGCCTTTTAGGGACGTTTTCGTGAGCTATTGCCCATTGTTTTGGGGTTCCGGGGTGATCTACAAGGTCCATGACATTCAGTACATGTTTGAGAGGCATGACCAAGAACTCACCGTTTTTGCGTTTTAGGGGCATTTTCGTGAGATATCGTCCACAATTTTGGGGTTTCGTGATGATTTACAAGGAATATGACAGTCTATACATTTTCGAGAGGAATGATAAAAAACTCTTCGTTTTGCGTTTATGGCCGTTTTCGTGAGCTATTGCCCACAGTTTTTGGGTCCTGGGGTGATTTACAAGGCCCATGACACTCAGTATATTTTTGAGAGGCAATACCAAGAACTCGTCGTTTTTACATTTTAGGGCTCTTTTTGTGAGCTATTGCCCATGATTTTGGGGTTCCGTGAAGATTTACAAGGAATATGATAGTTTGTACATTTTTGAGAGGAATGCCAAAGTACTCATCGTTTTTGCGTTTATGACCATTTTTGTGAGCTATTGCCCACAGTTTTGGGGTCCCGGGGTGATTTACCAGGCCCATGACACTCAGTATATTTTTGAGAGGCATGACCAAGAACTCATCATTTTTGCATTTTATGGCTATTTTCGTGAGCTATTGCCCAGAGTTTTGGAGTTCTGAGGTGATTTACAAGGTCCCTAACACTCAGTACATGTTTGAGAGGCATGACTAAAAACTCGTCATTTTTGCCTTTTAGGGACGTTTTTGTGAGCTATTGCTCATAGTTTTGGGGTTCTGGGGTGATTTAGAAGGTCCATGACAATCAGTACATGTTTGAGAGGCATGATCAAGAACTCATCGTTTTTGCGTTTTAGGGATGTTTTCGTGAGCTATTGCCCATAATTTTGGGGTTCCGTGATGATTTACAAGGAATATGACAGTTTGTACATTTTTGAGGGAATGATAAAAAACTCGTCGTTTTTGCGTTATGGCCATTTTCATGAGCTATTGCCGACAATTTTGGGGTTTAGTTAAGATTTACAAGGAATATGATAATCTGTGTATTTTTAGAGGAATGATTAAAAACTCATTGTTTTTTACGTTTATGGCCGTTTCATGAGCTATTGCCCACAGTTTTTGGGTCCCGGGGTGATTTACCAGGCCCATGACACTCAGTATGTTTTTGAGAGGCATGACCAAGAACTCGTCGTTTTTACGTTTTTGGGCCATTTTTGTGAGCTATTGTCCATTGTTTTCGGGTTCTGAGGTGATTTACACGAAATATGGCATTTCGTACATTTTAGAGAGGGATGACAAAAAAACTCATCATTTTTGCGTTTTATGGCTGTTTTTGTGAGCTATTGCCCACAGTTTTGGGGTTCCGAGGTGATTTACAAGGTCCCTGACACTCAGTACATGTTTGAGAGGCATGACCAAAAACTCATCGTTTTTGCCTTTTAGGGACATTTTCGTGAGCTATTGCCCATTGTTTTGGGGTTCTTTTGTGATTTACAAGGTCCATGACACTCAGTATATGTTTGAGAGGCATGACCAAGAACTCATCGTATTTGCATTTTAGGGACGTTTTCATGAGCTATTGCCCACAATTTTGGGGTTTCGTGAAGATTTACAAGGAATATGATAATCTGTGTATTTTTTAGAGGAATGATTAAAAACTCATCGTTTTTTGCGTTTATGGCTGTTTTCGTGAGCTATTGCCCACAGTTTTGGGGTCCCAGGGTGATTTACCAGGCCCATGACACTCAGTATATTTTTGAGAGGCATGACCAAGAACTCGTCGTTTTTACGTTTTAGGGCCATTTTTGTGAGCTATTGTCCATTGTTTTCGGGTTCTGATGTGATTTACACGAAATATGGCATTTCGTACATTTTAGAGAGGGATGACAAAAAAAACTCGTCATTTTTGCATTTTATGGCTATTTTCATGAGCTATTGCCCACAGTTTTGGGGTTTCAAGGTGATTTACAAGGTCCCTGACATTCAGTACATGTTTCAGAGGCATGACCAAAAACTCATCGTTTTTGCCTTTTAGGGACGTTTTCGTAAGCTATTGCCCATTGTTTTGGGGTTCCAGGGTGATTTACAAGGTCCATGACACTCAGTACATGTTTGAGAGGCATGACCAAGAACTCATCGTATTTGCGTTTTAGGGACATTTTCATGAGCTATTGCCCACAATTTTGGGGTTTTGTGAAGATTTACAAGGAATATGATAATTTGTGTATTTTTTAGAGGAATGATTAAAAACTCATCGTTTTTTGCGTTTATGGCCGTTTTCATGACATATTGCCCACGGTTTTGGGGTCCTGGGGTGATTTACCAGGCCCATGACACTCAGTATATTTTTGAGAGGCATGACCAAGAACTCGTCGTTTTTACGGTTTAGGGCCATTTTTGTGAGCTATTGTCCATTGTTTTGGGGTTCTGAGGTGATTTACACGAAATATGGCAATTCGTACATTTTAGAGAGGGATGACAAAAAACTCGTCATTTTTGCATTTTATGGCTGTTTTCGTGAGCTATTGCCCTCAGTTTTGGGGTTCTGAGGTGATTTACAAGGTCCCTAACACTCAGTACAGGTTTGAGAGGCATGACCAAAAACTCGTTGTTTTGCCTTTTAGGGACGTTTTCGTGAGCTATTGCCCATTGTTTTGGGGTTCCGGGGTGATTTACAAGGTCCATGACATTCAGTACATGTTTGAGAGGCATGACCAAGAACTCATCGTTTTTGCATTTTAGGGGCATTTTCGTGAGCTATCGCCCACAATTTTGGGGTTTCGTGATGATTTACAAGGAATATGACAGTCTGTACATTTTCGAGAGGAATGATAAAAAACTCTTCATTTTGCGTTTATGGCCGTTTTCGTGAGCTATTGCCCACAGTTTTTGGGTCCTGGGGTGATTTACAAGGCCCATGACACTCAGTATATTTTTGAGAGGCAGTACCAAGAACTCGTCGTTTTTACGTTTTAGGGCTCTTTTTGTGAGCTATTGCCCACAATTTTGGGGTTCCGTGAAGATTTACAAGGAATATGATAATCTGTACATTTTTTAGAGGAATGATAAAAAACTCGTCGTTTTTGCGTTTATGGCCGTTTTCGTGAGCTATTGCCCACAGTTTTTGGGTCCCGGGGTGATTTACAAGGCCCATGACACTCAGTATATTTTTGAGAGGCAGGACCAAGAACTCATCATTTTTACATTTTAGGGCTCTTTTCATGAGCTATTGCCCACAATTTTGAGGTTCCATCAAGATTTACAAGGAATATGATAATCTGTACATTTTTAAGAGGAATGATAAAAAACTTGTCGTTTTTGCATTTATGGCCGGTTTCGTGAGCTATTGCCCATAGTTTTTGGGTCCCGGGGTGATTTACAAGGCCCATGACACTGAGTATATTTTTGAGAGGCATGACCAAGAACTCGTTGTTTTTATGTTTTTGGGCTATCTTCGCGAGCTATTGCCCACAATTTTGGGGTTTCGTGAAGATTTACAAGGAATATGATAATCTGTATATTTTTTAGAGGAATGATTAAAAACTCGTAGTTTTTTGCGTTTATGGCCATTTTCGTGAGCTATTGCCCATAGTTTTGGGGTCCCAGGGTGATTTACCAGGCCCATGACACTCAGTATATTTTTGAGAGGCAGGACCAAGAACTCATCGTTTTTACGTTTTAGGGCTCTTTTCGTGAGCTATTGCCCACAGTTTTGGGGTTCCGTGAAGATTTACAAGGAATATGATAATCTGTAAATTCTTTAGAGGAATGATAAAAAACTCGTCGTTTTTGCGTTTATGGGCGTTTTCGTGAGCTATTGCCCACAGTTTTGGGGTTCCATGGTGATTTACAAGGTCCATGATACTCAGTACATGTTTGAGAGGTATGACCAAAAACTCACCGTTTTTGCGTTTATGGACATTTTCGTGAGCTATTGTCCACAGTTTTGCGGTTCCATGGAGATTTACAAGGAATATGATAGTCTGTACATTTTAGAGAGGAATGCCAAAAAACTCATCGATTTTGCGTTTATGGCCGTTTTCGTGAGCTATTGCCCAGAGTTTTGGGGTCCCGAGGTGATTTACCAGGCCCATGACACTCAGTATATTTTTGAGAGGCATGACCAAGAACTCGTCGTTTTTACGTTTTAGGGCCATTTTTCGTGAGCTATTGTTTATAGTTTTGGGGTTCCGGGGTTATTTACTCGAAATATGACATTCTATAGATTTTAGAGAGGGATGACAAAAAAAACTCGTCATTTTTGCGTTTTATGGCCGTTTTTGTGAGCTATCGCCCACAGTTTTGGGTTCCGGGGTGATTTACAAGGTCCATGACACTCAATACATGTTTGAGAGGCACGACCAAAAACTCATCATTTTTGCGTTTATGGCCGTTTTTGTGAGCTATTGCCCACAGTTTTGGGTCCTGGGGTGATTTACAAGGCCCATGACACTTAGTATATTTTTGAGAGGCATGACTAAGAACTCGTCGTTTCTATGTTTTAGGGCCATTTTTGTGAGCTATTGTTCATTGTTTTGGGGTTCTGGGGTGATTTATACAAAATATGGCATTCCGTACATTTTAGAGCGGGATGACAAAAAACTCATCTTTTTGCGTTTTATGGCCGTTTTCGTGAGCTATTGCCCACAGTTTTGGGGTTCCGAGGTGATTTACAAGGTCCCTGACACTCAGTACATGTTTGAGAGGCATGACCAAAAACTCATCATTTTTGTGTTTTAGGGATGTTTTCGTGAGCTATTGCCCATAGTTTTGGGGTTCCGTGGAGATTTACAAGGAATATGATAGTCTGTACATTTTAGAGAGGAATGCCAAAAAAAACTCATCGTTTTTGCGTTTATGGCCGTTTTCGTGAGCTATTGCCCACAGTTTTTGGGTCCCGGGGTGATTTACAAGGCCCATGACACTCAGTATATTTTTGAGAGGCAGGACCAAGAACTCGTCGTTTTTACATTTTAGGGCTATTTTTGTGAGCTATTGCCCACAATTTTGGGGTTCTGTGAAGATTTACAAGGAATATGATAATCTGTACATTTTTTAGAGGAATGATAAAAAACTCGTCGTTTTTGCCTTTATGGGCGTTTTCGTGAGCTATTGCCCACAGTTTTGGGGTTCCGGGGTGATTTACAAGGTCCATGACACTCAGTACATATTTGAGAGGTATGACCAAAAACTCATCGTTTTTGCGTTTATGGACGTTTCCATGAGCTATTGTCCACAGTTTTGCGGTTCCATGGAGATTTACAAGGAATATAATAGTCTATACATTTTAGAGAGGAATGCCAAAAAACTCGTTGATTTTGCGTTTATGGCCGTTTTCGTGAGCTATTGCCCATAGTTTTGGGGTCCCGAGGTGATTTACCAGGCCCATGACGCTCAGTATATTTTTGAGAGGCATGACCAAGAACTCGTTGTTTTGGGGTTCCGGGGTGATTTACACGAAATATGACATTCTGTAGATTTTAGAGAGGGATGACAAAAAAAACTCATCGTTTTTGCATTTTATGGCTGTTTTTTTGAGCTAATACCCACAGTTTTGGGGTTCCGGGGTGATTTACAAGGTCCATGCCAATCAGTACATGTTTGAGAGGCATGACCAAAAACTCATCGTTTTTGCGTTTTAGGGACGTTTTCATGAGCTATTACCCAAAATTTTGGGGTTCCGTCAAGATTTACAAGGAATATGACTGTCTGTACATGTTTGAGAGGAATGATAAAAAACTCGTCGTTTTTGCGTTTATGGCTGTTTTCGTTAGCTATTGCCCACAGTATTGGGTCCCGGGTGATTTGCAAGGCCCATGACACTCAGTATATTTTTAAGAGGCGTGAGCAAGAACTCGTTATTTCTACATTTTAGGGCCATTTTCATGAGCTATTGTCCATTGTTTTGGGGTTCTGGGGTGATTTACACGAAATATGACATTCCGTACATTTTAGAGCGGGATGACAAAAAACTCATCTTTTTTGCATTTTATGGCCGTTTTCGTGAGCTATTGCCCACAGTTTTGGGGTTTCGGGGTGATTTACAAGGTCCTTGACACTCAGTACATGTTTGAGAGGCATGACCAAGAACTCATCGTTTTTGCATTTTAGGGGCATTTTCGTGAGCTATCGCCCACAATTTTGGGGTTTCGTGATGATTTACAAGGAATATGACAGTCTGTACATTTTCGAGAGGAATGATAAAAAACTCTTCATTTTGCGTTTATGGCCGTTTTCGTGAGCTATTGCCCACAGTTTTTGGGTCCTGGGGTGATTTACAAGGCCCATGACACTCAGTATATTTTTGAGAGGCAGTACCAAGAACTCGTCGTTTTTACGTTTTAGGGCTCTTTTTGTGAGCTATTGCCCACAATTTTGGGGTTCCGTGAAGATTTACAAGGAATATGATAATCTGTACATTTTTTAGAGGAATGATAAAAAACTCGTCGTTTTTGCGTTTATGGCCGTTTTCGTGAGCTATTGCCCACAGTTTTTGGGTCCCGGGGTGATTTACAAGGCCCATGACACTCAGTATATTTTTGAGAGGCAGGACCAAGAACTCATCATTTTTACATTTTAGGGCTCTTTTCATGAGCTATTGCCCACAATTTTGAGGTTCCATCAAGATTTACAAGGAATATGATAATCTGTACATTTTTAAGAGGAATGATAAAAAACTCGTCGTTTTTGCATTTATGGCCGGTTTCGTGAGCTATTGCCCATAGTTTTTGGGTCCCGGGGTGATTTACAAGGCCCATGACACTGAGTATATTTTTGAGAGGCATGACCAAGAACTCGTTGTTTTTACGTTTTTGGGCTATCTTCGCGAGCTATTGCCCACAATTTTGGGGTTTCGTGAAGATTTACAAGGAATATGATAATCTGTATATTTTTTAGAGGAATGATTAAAAACTCGTAGTTTTTTGCGTTTATGGCCATTTTCGTGAGCTATTGCCCATAGTTTTGGGGTCCCAGGGTGATTTACCAGGCCCATGACACTCAGTATATTTTTGAGAGGCAGGACCAAGAACTCATCGTTTTTACGTTTTAGGGCTCTTTTCGTGAGCTATTGCCCACAGTTTTGGGGTTCCGTGAAGATTTACAAGGAATATGATAATCTGTAAATTCTTTAGAGGAATGATAAAAAACTCGTCGTTTTTGCGTTTATGGGCGTTTTCGTGAGCTATTGCCCACAGTTTTGGGGTTCCATGGTGATTTACAAGGTCCATGATACTCAGTACATGTTTGAGAGGTATGACCAAAAACTCACCGTTTTTGCGTTTATGGACGTTTTCGTGAGCTATTGTCCACAGTTTTGCGGTTCCATGGAGATTTACAAGGAATATGATAGTCTGTACATTTTAGAGAGGAATGCCAAAAAACTCATCGATTTTGCGTTTATGGCCGTTTTCGTGAGCTATTGCCCAGAGTTTTGGGGTCCCGAGGTGATTTACCAGGCCCATGACACTCAGTATATTTTTGAGAGGCATGACCAAGAACTCGTCGTTTTTACGTTTTAGGGCCATTTTTCGTGAGCTATTGTTTATAGTTTTGGGGTTCCGGGGTTATTTACTCGAAATATGACATTCTATAGATTTTAGAGAGGGATGACAAAAAAAACTCGTCATTTTTGCGTTTTATGGCCGTTTTTGTGAGCTATCGCCCACAGTTTTGGGTTCCGGGGTGATTTACAAGGTCCATGACACTCAATACATGTTTGAGAGGCACGACCAAAAACTCATCATTTTTGCGTTTATGGCCGTTTTTGTGAGCTATTGCCCACAGTTTTGGGTCCTGGGGTGATTTACAAGGCCCATGACACTTAGTATATTTTTGAGAGGCATGACTAAGAACTCGTCGTTTCTATGTTTTAGGGCCATTTTTGTGAGCTATTGTTCATTGTTTTGGGGTTCTGGGGTGATTTATACAAAATATGGCATTCCGTACATTTTAGAGCGGGATGACAAAAAACTCATCTTTTTGCGTTTTATGGCCGTTTTCGTGAGCTATTGCCCACAGTTTTGGGGTTCCGAGGTGATTTACAAGGTCCCTGACACTCAGTACATGTTTGAGAGGCATGACCAAAAACTCATCATTTTTGTGTTTTAGGGATGTTTTCGTGAGCTATTGCCCATAGTTTTGGGGTTCCGTGGAGATTTACAAGGAATATGATAGTCTGTACATTTTAGAGAGGAATGCCAAAAAAAACTCATCGTTTTTGCGTTTATGGCCGTTTTCGTGAGCTATTGCCCACAGTTTTTGGGTCCCGGGGTGATTTACAAGGCCCATGACACTCAGTATATTTTTGAGAGGCAGGACCAAGAACTCGTCGTTTTTACATTTTAGGGCTATTTTTGTGAGCTATTGCCCACAATTTTGGGGTTCTGTGAAGATTTACAAGGAATATGATAATCTGTACATTTTTTAGAGGAATGATAAAAAACTCGTCGTTTTTGCCTTTATGGGCGTTTTCGTGAGCTATTGCCCATAGTTTTGGGGTTCCGGGGTGATTTACAAGGTCCATGACACTCAGTACATATTTGAGAGGTATGACCAAAAACTCATCGTTTTTGCGTTTATGGACGTTTCCATGAGCTATTGTCCACAGTTTTGCGGTTCCATGGAGATTTACAAGGAATATAATAGTCTATACATTTTAGAGAGGAATGCCAAAAAACTCGTTGATTTTGCGTTTATGGCCGTTTTCGTGAGCTATTGCCCATAGTTTTGGGGTCCCGAGGTGATTTACCAGGCCCATGACGCTCAGTATATTTTTGAGAGGCATGACCAAGAACTCGTTGTTTTTACATTTTAGGGCCATTTTCGTGAGCTATTGTCCATAGTTTTGGGGTTCCGGGTTGATTTACATGAAATATGACATTCTGTAGATTTTAGAGAGGGATGACAAAAAAAACTCATCGTTTTTGCATTTTATGGCTGTTTTTTTGAGCTAATACCCACAGTTTTGGGGTTCCGGGGTGATTTACAAGGTCCATGCCAATCAGTACATGTTTGAGAGGCATGACCAAAAACTCATCGTTTTTGCGTTTTAGGGACGTTTTCATGAGCTATTACCCAAAATTTTGGGGTTCCGTCAAGATTTACAAGGAATATGACTGTCTGTACATGTTTGAGAGGAATGATAAAAAACTCGTCGTTTTTGCGTTTATGGCTGTTTTCGTTAGCTATTGCCCACAGTATTGGGTCCCGGGTGATTTGCAAGGCCCATGACACTCAGTATATTTTTAAGAGGCGTGAGCAAGAACTCGTTATTTCTACATTTTAGGGCCATTTTCATGAGCTATTGTCCATTGTTTTGGGGTTCTGGGGTGATTTACACGAAATATGACATTCCGTACATTTTAGAGCGGGATGACAAAAAACTCATCTTTTTTGCATTTTATGGCCGTTTTCGTGAGCTATTGCCCACAGTTTTGGGGTTTCGGGGTGATTTACAAGGTCCTTGACACTCAGTACATGTTTGAGAGGCATGACCAAAAACTCATCGTTTTTGCGTTTAGGGACATTTTCGTGAGCTATTGCCCACAGTTTTGGGGTTCCGTGGAGATTTACAAGGAATATGATAGTCTGTACATTTTAGAGAGGAATGCTAAAAAACTCGTCGTTTTTGTGTTTATGGCCATTTTCGTGAGCTATTGCCCACAGTTTTTGGGTCCCGGGGTGATTTACAAGGCCCATGACACTCAGTATATTTTTGAGAGGCATGACCAAGAACTCGGCATTTTTATGTTTTAGGGCTCTTTTCGTGAGCTATTGCCCACAATTTTGGGGTTCCGTGAAGATTTATAAGGAATATGATAATCTATACATTTTTGAGAGGAATGATTAAAAACTCGTCGTTTTTGCGTTTATGGCCGTTTTCGTGAGCTATTGGCCACAGTTTTGGGGTTCCGGGGTAATTTACAAGGTCCATGACACTCAGTACATGTTTGAGAGGTATGACCAAAAACTCGTCGTTTTTGCGTTTAAGGGCTATTTTCGTGAGCTATTGCCCACGATTCTGGGGTTCCATGAAGATTTACAAGGAATATGATAATTCATACATTTTTGAGAGGAATGCCAAAAAACTCATCGTTTTTACGTTTATGGCCGTTTTCGTGAGCTATTGCCCACAGTTTTGGTGTCCTGGGGTGATTTACCAGGCCCATGACACTCAGTATATTTTTGAGAGGCATGACCAAGAAATCGTCGTTTTTACATTTTAGGGCCATTTTTGTGAGCTATTGTCCATTGTTTTGGGGTTCTGGGGTGATTTACACAAAATATGACATTATGTACATTTTAGAGCGGGATGACAAAAAAACTCATCTTTTTTGCGTTTTATTGCCCACAATTTTGGGGTTTCGTGAAGATTTACAAGGAATATGATAATCTGTGTATTTTTTAGAGGAATGATTAAAAACTCGTCGTTTTTTGCATTTATGGCCATTTTCGTGAGCTATTGCCCACAGTTTTTGGGTCCCGGGGTGATTTACAAGGCCCATGACACTCAGTATATTTTTGAGAGGCAGGACCAAGAACTCGTCGTTTTTACATTTTAGGGCTATTTTTGTGAGCTATTGCCCACAATTTTGGGGTTCTGTGAAGATTTACAAGGAATATGATAATCTGTACATTTTTTAGAGGAATGATAAAAAAACTCGTCGTTTTTGCCTTTATGGGCATTTTCGTGAGCTATTGCCCACAGTTTTGGGGTTCCGGGGTGATTTACAAGATCCATGACACTCAGTACATATTTGAGAGGTATGACCAAAAACTCATCGTTTTTGCGTTTATGGACGTTTTCGTGAGCTATTGTCCACAGTTTTGCGGTTCCATGGAGATTTACAAGGAATGTAATAGTCTATACATTTTAGAGAGGAATGCCAAAAAACTCGTTGATTTTGCGTTTATGGCCGTTTTCGTGAGCTATTGCCCACAGTTTTGGGGTCCCGAGGTGATTTACCAGGCCCATGACACTCAGTATATTTTTGAGAGGCATGACCAAGAACTCGTTGTTTTTACATTTTAGGGCCATTTTCGTGAGCTATTGTCCATAGTTTTGGGGTTCCGGGGTGATTTACACGAAATATGACATTCTGTAGATTTTAGAGAGGGATGACAAAAAAACTCATCGTTTTTGCATTTTATGGCTGTTTTTTTTGAGCTAATACCCACAGTTTTGGGGTTCCGGGGTGATTTACAAGGTCCATGCCACTCAGTACATGTTTGAGAGGCATGACCAAAAACTCATCGTTTTTGCGTTTTAGGGACGTTTTCATGAGCTATTACCCAAAATTTTGGGGTTCCGTCAAGATTTACAAGGAATATGACTGTCTGTACATGTTTGAGAGGAATGATAAAAAACTCGTCGTTTTTGCGTTTATGGCTGTTTTCGTGAGCTATTGCCCACAGTATTGGGTCCCGGGTGATTTGCAAGGCCCATGACACTCAGTATATTTTTAAGAGGCGTGAGCAAGAACTCGTTATTTCTACATTTTAGGGCCATTTTCATGAGCTATTGTCCATTGTTTTGGGGTTCTGAGGTGATTTACACGAAATATGACATTCCGTACATTTTAGAGCAGGATGACAAAAAACTCATCTTTTTGCATTTTATGGCCGTTTTCGTGAGCTATTGCCCACAGTTTTGGGGTTTCAGGGTGATATACAAGGTCCCTGACACTCAGTACATGTTTGAGAGGCATGACCAAAAACTCATCGTTTTTGCGTTTAGGGACATTTTCGTGAGCTATTGCCCACAGTTTTGGGGTTCCGTGGAGATTTACAAGGAATATGATAGTCTGTACATTTTAGAGAGGAATGCTAAAAAACTCGTCGTTTTTGCGTTTATGGCCATTTTCGTGAGCTATTGCCCACAGTTTTTGGGTCCCGGGGTGATTTACAAGGCCCATGACACTCAGTATATTTTTGAGAGGCATGACCAAGAACTCGGCATTTTTATGTTTTAGGGCTCTTTTCGTGAGCTATTGCCCACAATTTTGGGGTTCCGTGAAGATTTATAAGGAATATGATAATCTATACATTTTTGAGAGGAATGATTAAAAACTCGTCGTTTTTGCGTTTATGGCCGTTTTCGTGAGCTATTGGCCACAGTTTTGGGGTTCCGGGGTAATTTACAAGGTCCATGACACTCAGTACATGTTTGAGAGGTATGACCAAAAACTCGTCGTTTTTGCGTTTAAGGGCTATTTTCGTGAGCTATTGCCCACGATTCTGGCGTTCCATGAAGATTTACAAGGAATATGATAATTCATACATTTTTGAGAGGAATGCCAAAAAACTCATCGTTTTTACGTTTATGGCCGTTTTCGTGAGCTATTGCCCACAGTTTTGGTGTCCCGGGGTGATTTACCAGGCCCATGACACTCAGTATATTTTTGAGAGGCATGACCAAGAAATCGTCGTTTTTACATTTTAAGGCCATTTTTGTGAGCTATTGTCCATTGTTTTGGGGTTCTGGGGTGATTTACACAAAATATGACATTCTGTACATTTTAGAGCGGGATGACAAAAAAACTCATCTTTTTTGCGTTTTATTGCCCACAATTTTGGGGTTTCGTGAAGATTTACAAAGAATATGATAATCTATGTATTTTTAGAGGAATGATTAAAAACTCGTCATTTTTTGCATTTATGGCCATTTTCGTGAGTATTGCCCACAGTTTTGGGGTCCCGGGGTGATTTACCAGGCCCATGACACTCAGTATATTTTTAAGAGGCATGACCAAGAACTCATCGTTTTTACGTTTTAGGGCCAGTTTTGTGAGCTATTGTCTATTGTTTTTGGGTTCTGAGGTGATTTACATGAAATATGGCATTTCGTACATTTTAGAGAGGGATGACAAAAAACTCGTCATTTTTGCGTTTTATGGCTGTTTTCGTGAGCTATTGCCCATAGTTTTGGGGTTTCGAGGTGATTTACAAGCTCCCTGACACTCAGTACATGTTTGAGAGGCATGACCAAAAACTCGTCGTTTTTGCCTTTTAGGGATGTTTTCGTGAGCTATTGCCCATTGTTTTGGGGTTCTGGGGTGATTTACAAGGTCCATGACACTGAGTACATGTTTGAGAGGCATGACCAAGAACTCATCGTATTTGCGTTTTAGGGACGTTTTTGTGAGCTATTGCCCACAATTTTGGGGTTTCGTGAAGATTTACAAGGAATATGATAATCTGTGTATTTTTTAGAGGAATGATTAAAAACTCGTCGTTTTTTTGCATTTATGGCCGTTTTCGTGAGATATTGCCCATAGTTTTGGTGTCCCGGGGTGATTTACCAGGCCCATGACACTCAGTATATTTTTGAGAGGCATGACCAAGAACTTGTCACTTTTACGTTTTAGGGCCATTTTTGTGAGCTATTGTCCATTGTTTTGCGGTTCTGAGGTGATTTACATGAAATATGGCATTTCATACATTTTAGAGAGGGATGACAAAAAACTCGTCATTTTTGCATTTTATGGCTGTTTTCGTTAGCTAGTGCCCACAGTTTTGGGGTTCCGAGGTGATTTACAAGGTCCCTGACACTCAGTACATGTTAGAGAGGCATGACCAAAAACTCATTGTTTTTGCCTTTTAGGGACGTTTTCATGAGCTATTGGCCATTGTTTTGGGGTTCTGGGGTGATTTACAAGGTCCATGACACTCAGTACATGTTTGAGAGGCATGACCAAGAACTCATCATTTTTGCGTTTTAGGGGCGTTTTCGTGAGCTATTGCCCACAATTTTGGGGTTCCATGATGATTTACAAGGAATATGATAGTCTATACATTTTCGAGAGGAATGATAAAAAACTCGTCGTTTTGCGTTTATGGCCGTTTTCGTGAGCTATTGCCCACAGTTTTTGGGTCCCGGGGTGTAACAACTCAGAAAATTGTAATCCTTTGTTCTATTAATTAAAGTGCCAAGTTTTGGACCAAATAAAACTTTTTAATTCATATTGCATGTATGCATGTATTTTTCCATTAGGTGTCTTTTATGATTTCATGTGTGTTATTATTGGTTGTGAAATAGTTAGTTAATTCTAACTTCACCAACAGAAGCATTAGAGAAGAATTATAAGAGCCAAAGAAACCAGAAACAAAAGAGAGAAAGAAAAAGAGAAGAATAAGTTGATCTAGAAATTATTATTGACTACCCTACTTTGGACACTTAGAATAAGAAATCTGCAACTCAAGCAAAGGTGTGGCCAGTTAGTTGAGCTTGACCAGTTCACATACTAACTCAACCAAGAGGTTTCCAACAAAAACTCAAACAAGAAACCCACTCAAATTTCTGCCAAACTTTGAATCTGATTCAGCAACCAAACCCTAATTTCAAATACAATGTTTTGCAAAACATGTTATTTCTTCAGAACAAAAATATCTCTGGAAACCTTGTCTAATATGTTGACCACCCAAAGTGAAAAATTTCAAAAATTCAAATTTGAGTTTCTTGCAGGCATTTGATTGAACACGTGGCAGGCAAAATCCAGAGAAATTGAAGCTACTGTGAGCTTCACTGTTCCCGTTCGCCTTGAGCCTGTAGCCATGCTCGTGGAGACCCCCGCGGTCGAGCCTAGCCCCCTCTGCCCCGACCCGAGCCGTGAGAAGTGGAGGGAAGAGGAAGAACACGTCCAGGACCCCCCTCTCTTCTCCCTCTGCTCCCTGCACGTTGCCGACCGCCGTGACCTCGCCAGAGCCGACCCACAGCACTCCGCCGCCGAGACAACACCCCTCCAGCACGCCCCCGAGGCCGCCGTGCCCGGCGTGGCCTTTGCACCCCGCCAGGGCCCCCGCACCGGCCACCTTCTGGCTGCCCTTGTCCCCAACTCCCTGGCCTATATAAAGCCCCTCCGAGCACACGATCGAACTCACCCCGCTCCCAGCAGCCTCCTAGACACCTCATCTTCTCCCAGTTCTTTCCCGTTCGACGTCGCTAGCTCCGCTGGCGAGGTACTGGACGTGGGAGGCGCCATCGCGTCCGGCCGCCGTTGGACACGCCGCCGGTGCCAGGCGGAGGAGTCGAGCAGCTGCCGCCGTTCTGCATCGTCACTGTCAAGCCCTGCTTCCTCTCCGTCGAGCCCTCGCCATCGAACACTCGTCTCTGCACGCCGGTGAGCTTCCCGCCCTAGCCGAGGTAGATGATGCCTGTGCGCCGTTGGATCTTGATCTGTCGGTAGCGTACCGGTTCGGTGCGGTTAAGTGACCTGACGAGTAGGACCCACATGTCAGGTTCAAATTCGAAACGAATCCCGCCCGGCGCGAAGCGGTATCGGGCCGGCCCGTTCGGGTTCTGTAGGAAATAGGCCCAGTTCATTTAGAATCGGTCTGACACGTTTTTTATTTATTTCCCGCCCGTTTGAATTATTTCAAATATGTTTCAGATCTGTTTTTCAAACTTAAATTCCAAGAGATTTAGAAATCCATTTCTAGCAAATAAATATGCGTTGGAAAGCTTAGGAAATGCTCTACCCTCTGAAACTGGTTAGAAGTCAATTTGAGTTAGGGATTTAAATAAATAAGAATACTTTGACCATAGCTTTATTAATCATAGGAAAATTCTAGAAAATTGTTTAAGCCTCCTTAAATTATGAAACTTGGTTTGTGAACTCACTAATTAACTCCCCTACTGTTTAGTTCAACCTTAATCACTCAAACCATGTTAGTGGTACCAATTAGACCCTAATCCAATCCTAGTTGGTAGCATAAAATGATAGATCTCTATTATACACTTAGAATTAGTTTGGCCTCCATACCAATTCACTTAATTAATCCCTCCCCACTTGAACTAGTCCTAATACCCTTAGTTTAATACCAATGCTTAGAAAGTAAACCACTGATGGCACTTGGTGGGAAAAATCTAACTGACCCACCTGATGAACACTTGGAAGAAACCTTGCAACCCAACTCAATAAAATCCAACATGAATGTTACTGTTTGAAAACAAGTGTGTGTGCTTGGTGTGTTATTAGCATTGTGTAGTGATTGTGTGCCTGGTGTTTATTTGTTATTAGACGCTAGTGTTGCTGAGGAGGATATTGAGGGGGAATTTTATCAAGAAGAAGAAGACTACCCCGGACACTTTGCCAACCAAGGCAAGCCATCTTTTGAATCATATCCCACATGCCTTCTTTTACTATTGCATTCTATTTGTTTTAAGTAAATTGCATGATTGAATTGCTAGAGTAGAATGATAGATGTGTAGTGATATTTTGCTTAGCAAGAGCATCAAGCTGAGTTTATCCAACCCTATTTTAGTGGTATCATCACTCAATGTAGTTGCTTAGTCGCTAATAAAATTGAGGCCATCTCTAAGTGGAACCCCATTCGAACTTGGTGACTTGAACTTGAAAGCTTGAATGGGAGATCCCTCCTACATGATGGTTTTATGAAAGAAAATAATCTGGACTAAGAACTATGGAATGAGTTTCAAAAATGATAATAAGTGATGTACCATGTGAGCCAACCATTACCGTACGACCACACTACCCCTAAATGGGAAGGGGCTTAGTCCGTAGCTTGTTTGCCCTAGTATGGGAGGCCTTGTATCATCCTTTATAGAAGTGCACCGTGCGCGGGTACTTCTGAACCGAGTGGAAATTCCATTCATCCGGCATCCCGGAGCGGGCAAAACTAGAGATGCCGGAACGGAGATGTCCGTGTCTCGGGCTCTAGGAAAGGATCCTATACTAGAGTGAGCAAGTGAAATAGTTTGTTTGATTATCTGAACCTCGCATACTTTGTGTATGACGATCCGTGGATTTCTCCCGGCAGATGTATCGAATCTTGTGGGTAAAGTGTACCCCTCTGTAGAGGTTTCAAAACTATTCGAATAGCCGCGTCCTCGGTTATGGACAGTTGGCAAGCTGTACTTGACTTTTGTCAAGAATGTTAAACAACTTATGGTGAACTTGGTGAATGACTTGACTTGACATTGATGTTGACACACTTGAAGTTCCTCTTTAGATTGAACTTAGAGAACTAAACCTCTTTTCTACCAATGAATATTCTTGGGAAATAAAACTAGCTTTTGCAAATAAACTTAGTGCTTAGACTACCATATCAAACTTGCATATCTACTTCATCATTTCCTTTATAAGATGGTTTGCGAGTGCATCCAATGTACTCATGGCGGTGTCCCTGGCTATCAACTTGGCCAGACTATGGGGAAGAGTATCCGGAGGAAGGGTATGAAGAAGAGTATCAGAACTAAGATCTTCTACTGAGTCGCCATTGCCTGTAGGGTGAAGGCATGGACCCGAAGTTGATCACTAACTTAATCTAATCTAAAATTTTGTAGATGGCCCTGGTATTCACTGAGCAGTACTAGTTGGGCCATGGTGGCAGCCTTTGTTTTGAGCGCGACCTCACCACCCTGACCTTGTTCCTAGATCATCTGTATTCGGAGTTCAAGGGAGCCGTGCTCAATGAGCACCCAGATGGAGAGCTAAGGTGGTTTATCAGGGCCAGTTGCCGTGGCAAGAAGGGAGATCTGAGTTCTCCAAGGATCAAGTTTGAGCTTGTGGAGAACACTTGGGCCGATGGTTTGGTCCGAGGTATGCAGGAGATGCATGCCCGCTTGTGCGGACTGCATGTGGAGGAGGTCCAGGGGGAGCGCTTTAGGAACTTTGCTCGGTGTGATGCGGAAGGGCGTCCCGCAAACATGCCAGGGAAAAATGAGCCGAGTACCTACATCGATCACATGGACTTCTTGCTGTACTCCACTCAGCAAGAGGCAGATCGTGCCCGTACCAAGGCCAACCTTGAGCACTTCGCACTGGTGGAGGCAAGGAGCACTATCAGGATCCTTGCTAGGGATCGCAAGAGTCTTCGCCGCCAGCGCGATGAGAGGGATCAGAACATTGAGGAGTTGAAGGCCAATGTGGCTGAGCTGACTGAGTACATTGAGAGTCTAGAGAGCCACCTTGGTGAGGAGGAAGGCATTGATCTCCGCGAGGAGGATAATGCCCTCATAAGTGATGAGGATGACTTCATGGAGGACCTTGATGATGAGGAGCATGATGAGGATGTTGGATTCATTGTGGATGATGAGAAGGAAGACCCCGAGGAGCCCGATGTTTAGATTGGAGATCCTCGTGTTATCTAGTTATGAGTTTACTTTAAGTCACTTCGTGTAGGTGTGAGTTGTATCCCCCTCTCTAGTAGACGAGTCGCAATGGTTTGATGTAAACCATTTGTAATGTGTGAACTCGTATGTGTATGATATGTTTGATGCTTGTTGAATGAAATATGAATTTGGCCCTTAAGGCCTTAGGAAGACAAAAATTGCATCATCCATGTTACACTAAATCTTAGCAAATTAGTTTTTCCCTCTTGTCTTACACACCTTATCTTCAGATGCCGCGAGCACCCCCACCTTCGAACCCGGAAATGGCCGAACTGCTAAGGTTGATCATGGAAGACCGGGAAGCAGCCCGAGCTGAGCGCCAAGCTAACTTAGCCACTCTTCAGCAGCTAACCCAGATGGCAATGAACCACAAGAATGGCAATGGGAATGGCCATGGTGAAGGAGAGAACAATGGCCATGGTGATCACCGATCCAAGTTAAGGAGCTTCCAAAACACCAACCCACCTATGTTCACTAAGTCTGAAGAACCCTTAGATGCTGATGACTGGCTTCGCACCATGGAGAACAATTTGGCAGTCTGATATGTCTCAAACGTATCTATAATTTCTGATGCTCCATGCTTGTTTTTACACCATTTGCCTTGCGTTTCGTTACACTTCGTGGCGTTTTTATGCGATTTCCAGAACTAACCTATTGACAAGATGCCACAGTGCCAGTTCCCTGTTTTCTGCTGTTTTTGTGTTTCAGAGTGATACACAGGAAATATTCTCAGAATTGGACGAACCAAAAGCCAGAAGTCTTATTTTTCCCGGGAGCATCCAGACATCCGAAAGAGAGCCGGAGAGGGGCCAGGGCCTGCCCTCACACTAGGGTGGCGCGGCCCAGGCCCTGGCCACGCCACCCATGTGTGAGGAGCCCCTGGCTGCCCTCTCGCGACGCCCCTTCGCCTATATAAAGCCTCGGGACGGAAAACCCTAAGGGATTCGGCAATTTTCCAGAAAGAGTTCCGCAGCTCCGCCGCCATCGCCGATGAATTTCGGGGGACAGAAGTCTCTGTTCCGGCACCCTGCCGGGACGGGGAAGTGCCCCTGGAGCCATCTCCATCGGTCTCCATCGCCGTCTCCGCCGTCTCCATCGACCTCACCGCCATCTCCATCAACCTTGCTGTCTCCTATGATGAGGAGGGAGTAGTTCATCCCCGGGGCTAAGGGCTCTACCGGTAGCTTTGTGGTTCACCTCTCTCTCCCATGATGTGATCTTTATGTGATCGTGAGCTTTGTATCATGTTGAACAAGTACATGTTATTATTCAAATATTTTGTGTACTCTAGTGATGTTATTAAAGTAATCTATTCCTCCTGCCTTGGTGTAACGGTGACAGTGCATGCATCATGGTGGTACTTGGTTGAGGCTATGATTGTGATCTCTTGTGGATTATGAGAATAATTATTGCTATGATAGTTTGAGTGATCTATTCCTCCTTTCATGGTGTAATGTTGACAGTGTGTGCACCGTGTTAGTACTTGGTCTAAGTTGCAATGATTTCTATCTTGAGTTGTGAACTGATTTGGGTATCTCTATGAGTGGTGTTTGTCAAGTACTTGATGAACTTTAAGGGGTGCTTCCGTAGCCACTACACAATGATTAGTGTTATTCAATAGGAGAGTAATTCAGAGTGCCTTAGCAAAGAGAAGTTATTTGTTCAGTCATGTTATATTGTTGGGAGTGTGTCCACTAGTGAAAGTATGATCCCTAGGCCTTGTTTCCAAGCATTGCACACCATTTACTTGCTATTTTGTTACTTGTTTGCTCGCAGCGATATTTATTTCACATCACGTTTGCTACTTATAATCATCTATACCACTTGTATTTCACTATCTCTTCGCCGAACTAGTGCACCTATACATCTGACAAGTGTATTGGGTGTGTTGGGGACACAAGAGACTTTCTATATCGTAATTGCAGGGTTGTTTGAGATAGATAGCTTTGACCTCTAATCTCCCTGAGTTCGATAAACCTTGGGTGTTCCACTTAAGGGAAACTTGCTGCTGTTCTACAAACCTCTGCACTTGGAGGCCCAACAAGTGTCTACAAGAATAGAAGTGCGTAGACATCAAGCTCTTTTCTAGCGCCGTTGCCGGGGAGGTAAGGTAAAAGGTACTCGCATCCTCCTGTGTGAGTACTCGGAGTTATTTCCTTTAGATTCTGCAATTACATCTTTTTGTTTCTTGTTTTTATTTTGACTAGTTAGGCTTAATGGAAAACAAAGAGTTTTGTAGTCTTTTTCCTGAGTTTAGATATGAAGTGTTTGAAGAGAAAAATGAAAAACCTTTGGAGCTTAATTTGCATGCTAATAGTGTTGTTAGTATGAATGCTTTGAACACCGTTGTTGATAATGCTATAGAAAAGTCTAAGCTTGGGGAAGCTAGTTTTGTTAAGCATGATATTTTTAGTTCCCCAGCTTTAGTGGAGAAAGTTTGTTCTAATAATATTTTATCTCCCATATGCGATGTTCCTTCTTATGATGACATGTTTGAAGAATATGCTTTGTGAAATTGCTGTTCTTTAGCTTGTGATGATACTAAACCTCTAGTTTATGATGGCTATGATGATGAGTATAATATTTTTAGTTCACCTACTATTGAGGATAAAATTAGTTATGATTACAATATGCCTCCTGTTTTTGATGATTATGGTGATGAGAATAATTATTCTGTTGAATCTGCTCCTACTACTATTGTTCCTGTGGTGAGTATTAATTCTTTTATGCATGTGGCTCATGATAGAGATGCTTTATGTGATAGTTATATTGTTAGTTCTATTCATGATGCTACTGAAAGTTATTATGAGAGAGGGAAACATGGTTTGATGGATCTCAACAATATTAAGTTTCCCCTCTTTATGTTGCAAATCTTGAAGTGGCACTTGTTTTATCTATCCATGCTTGCTACTATGTGCCTCGTTGATTTATTTTCTTACAAGATTCCTATGCATAGGAAGTGGTTCAGATATAAATGTCTTTCACATTTGCTTTTTGATGCTCTCTATTGCTTTAAGTTCCTATATGGCGTCTTTGCCTCAAGCTCTTATATGGCGCCCGCATGAGCATCTTTGCAAATTACTGCGCCTAGCTCAAAGGCGTTAAAGAAAAGCACTCTTGGGAGATAACCCATTGTTTTAGTTTTAGTACTTTTTCTTTTATTTGAGTCTTGGAAGTTATTACTACTGTAATAACCGCTCCTTATCTTGTTTATTTCGTTTTTGTGCCAAGAGAAGCCTCTAATTCGAGTGAGGTAAAGATTTGGGGATGTTGCTGTCCTGAAACTGTTTTCGGTGCTGCACCGTAAAAATTCGTATAAATTCTCTGTATATCTTTTGGACCTGCGATTTCTTGTGCATATGCCCCAGGTTATATCCAAACTTTCATTAGTTGAACACTTTTTGATTTGAGCAACAGAAAACCTTTCAAAAATTCGACCTTTGTCAGCTGTTCAGTTTTGACAGATTTCTGCCAATATTTGTGTTTGCCACTTTATCGCTTTCTTTTGAGTTCTTTTGATCATGGAACCTTTTGGGAAGTTGCTACAGTAGTATTTACTTTATATGTGGTGGTTTTGAGTTGAAACCTGAAGCTAAAAGAGGTTGAATATATTTTATGCTTACACTAATGTTGCTAATAGAATTGTGTTTAGTTTTGTATGAAGGAAGTTTTCAAGTGTAGGGATTGGAGAATGATGAGATGAGTTGAAGAATGGACAAAAGCTCAAGCTTGGGGATGCCCATGCATCACCCCAAGAAATATCCAAGAAGTACAAGCGTCAAAGCTTGGGGATGCCCCCGAGGCACCCCTTCTTCATCGGCAAAAATCAGGTCACCTTTCAAAACACTATATTTTTATTGCTTCATGCACTATGTGTTTTTCTTGGAGCGTTATTTGTTTTAGTTTTCATTATTAGTTTTGTTTTGTTTGCTGCAATAAATGGTTAGATCACATCATGTTTCTTTTGGTGGAGATGAACTCGTTTTTCATTGCCAAGAACACTCTAGTTTTCACTCTTATCGTTCAACGAGTGTTCTCTTTTTCTGCTACTGCGTTTAGCTTTCGATTTTCGCCTTGATTTGCGTTCAGATCTTCTTATATCTATTTATCAAGGTGTATTTTTGCCTCTGATATTTATTGGTTTTCATCAAAAGAGGTGTCTATAAAAATTTCAAATGGTGTTGGAAAAGAGAAAAAGCTTTATGCAAAAAAGTGGTACAAGAAGGAGCTTGTGTAGACTGCGGCCTAGGCTTTTCCATGTCATGCTTGATGTCTTTTTGATAGTATGCTTAGTGGTTTTGCTGTAGCATGACTTGTCTCAAATAACTGAGATTGCTTAATGAGCCTTTGAAAAAATCATGCGTTGTTTTTATTATTTGGAAGCATTATTTTGGTTTTCTCCTTGATGCTTTATTTGGGTTGACTTGGCGCATGCTCACACATGTTAGACTCTTACAAAGTCGCCAATAGCCTTCATGATCATTTAGTTTTTGACTTTTGATGCCATCTTATGCTTCTTTTAATGTCGCTTTGTCGCTTTGCATGATTATGGCCATTATTGCTCTCTTAGTTGGTCGTTCCCAGTCTTTTGCTAGCCCTCGCCTTGTACTGAGTATGAGCTCTACTCGTGCATCCAACTCCTAAAAACCAAGTTTGCCATTGTGTCCACTATAAATTCCTATGCATGGTATTTGCAAGCCATTCCAAGTAAATTTTCATGTGCTACCTTTCAAAAACCTTCAAAATACTTCTCATTTTGTGACACTGTTTTCAGCTCATGGGGACGTAGTGGTCGGATTTGCTATCTTCCATATTGTCTTATTCCAAAAAGAAAAAAAAAGAAAAAAAAGAAAAAAGGCACTCCTCCAAGGAATGTGATTGTTGGTGGGCACCCGATGGAATCGGTTAGCCATGGTTTGTGAAAGGAAAAAAAGGTGGGGAGGAGTGCCAAGCTTTATAAAAGAGCACAAAAGTGCCAATCTCTCTCTCAAAAACTTGCTTCATTTTTGTATGGAAGATAGTAAGAACCCCATTGCTAGTCGTTGACAAAGACAACCACCTCTCAAAACCAATTTTTATATCTATGTTTTACAAATGAAAAGCTCTAGCACATGTTTAATCACTGCTTCCCTCTGCGAAGGGCCTTTCTTCTACTTTTATGTTGAGTCACCACCTTCTTTCTTTATGCACCATTAAGAGAGCATAGTTGTCATTCTTAGTGTGATATGCATTGTCCCAAAGTTCATTGATTGATTCATATTGTTGGTTTCACTTGTTCTTAAATTATTTGTATCTAGTCGCCCTCTTAAACTTGAAGGTGTCCTATGCATTTATGTTTTGCTCTCTTTGAAGGACAAGCTGAAAACCATTTGTATGTTTTCCTTATGATTTGAACACATGTTTGACTTTCATTGTTTCATTTTCATGATCTTTTGTTTGTGTTCATTTTCATGTTATAACATGGTTGCTAAGTTCTTATTGTCATGATTATATCTTCATGCCCATGTTTTAAGTTCTTATGATCCCAGCTCACAAATGCTTACATATATGATCAAGATTGTGTAGGTGCATGTCACCTCAAAAATTATTTCTTTTGTTATCACTTACCTACTCGAGGACGAGCAGGAGTTAAGCTTGGGGATGATGATACGTCTCAAACGTATCTATAATTTCTAATGCTCCATGCTTGTTTTTACACCATTTGCCTTGCGTTTCGTTACACTTCGTGGCGTTTTTATGCGATTTCCGGAACTAACCTATTGACAAGATGCCACAGTGCCAGTTCCCTGTTTTCTGCTGTTTTTGTGTTTCAGAGTGATACACAGGAAATATTCTCGGAATTGGACGAACCAAAAGATACAAGTCTTATTTTTCCCGGGAGCATCCAGACATCCGAAAGAGAGCCGGAGAGGGGCCAGGGCCTGCCCTCACACTAGGGTGGCGCGGCCCAGGCCCTGGCCGCACCACCCATGTGTGAGGAGCCCCTGGCTGCCCTCTCGCGACGCCCCTTCGCCTATATAAAGCCTCGGGACGGAAAACCCTAAGGGATTCGGCAATTTTCCAGAAAGAGTTCTGCAGCTCCGCCGCCATCGCCGACGAATTTCGGGGGACAGAAGTCTCTGTTCCGGCACCTTGCCGGGACGGGGAAGTGCCCCCGGAGCCATCTCCATCGGTCTCCATCGCCGTCTCTGCCGTCTCCATCGACCTCACCGCCATCTCCATCAACCTTGCTGTCTCCTATGATGAGGAGGGAGTAGTTCATCCCCAGGGCTAAGGGCTCTACCGGTAGCTATGTGGTTCACCTCTCTCTCCCATGATGTGATCTTTATGTGATCGTGAGCTTTGTATCATGTTGAACAAGTACATGTTATTATTCAGATATTTTGTGTACTCTAGTGATGTTATTAAAGTAATCTATTCCTCCTGCCTTGGTGTAACGGTGACAGTGCGTGCATCATGGTGGTACTTGGTTTAGGCTATGATTGTGATCTCTTGTGGATTATGAGAATAATTATTGCTATGATAGTTTGAGTGATCTATTCCTCCTTTTATGGTGTAATGTTGATAGTGTGTGCACCGTGTTAGTACTTGGTCTAAGTTGCAATGATTTCTATCTTGAGTTGTGAACTGATTTGGGTATCTCTATGAGTGGTGTTTGTCAAGTACTTGATGAACTTTAAGGGGTGCTTCCGTAGACACTACACAATGATTAGTGTTATTCAATAGGAGAGTAATTCAGAGTGCCTTAGCAAAGAGAAGTTATTTGTTCAGTCATGTTATATTGTTGGGAGTGTGTCCACTAGTGAAAGTATGATCCATAGGCCTTGTTTCCAAGCATTGCACACCGTTTACTTGCTATTTTGTTACTTGTTTGCTCGCAGCGATATTTATTTCACATCACGTTTGCTACTTATAATCATCTATACCACTTGTATTTCACTATCTCTTCGCCGAACTAGTGCACCTATACATCTGACAAGTGTATTGGGTGTGTTGGGGACACAAGAGACTTTCTGTATCGTAATTGCAGGGTTGTTTGAGAGGGATAGCTTTGACCTCTAACCTCCCTGAGTTCGATAAACCTTGGGTGTTCCACTTAAGGGAAACTTGCTGCTGTTCTAGAAACCTCTGCACTTGGAGGCCCAACAAGTGTCTACAAGAATAGAAGTGCGTAGACATCACAGTCGCCGAAGTTGGTGAGACTGAGAAGGTTTTGTACACCACCCACTATCTTGCTGGAGCCGCAAGAGCTTGGTGGGACAGCACTCGTGCAATGCAAGCCCAAGGGTATATGATGCCTTGGGAGGAGTTCAAGAGCAAGTTTAGCAAAGCCCATGTTCCTTTGGGTTTAGTCAAGGGGATGAGAGATGAGTTCAGGAATTTGAAGCAAGGTTCCCTATCTGTGGTTGACTACCGTGACAAGTTCCTTACCTTGTCTAGGTATGCCCCAGATGACACTAACACCACTGAGAAAAAGCAAGAAAGGTTTCTGAATGGACTTCATGATGAGATGCAATGTGTCTTGGTCAGCATTCCCTTTGCAGACCTGGAGTCATTGGTGGACTCTGCCATTTAGATGGAAGGCAAACTCAAGCAAGCTGCAGAGAACCGCAAGCGCCGTATGATGTATCAAGGCAACTCAAGCAACTCGCAGAAGCCAAGGGGAAATCCACCTATGGGTTTCGCCCCTAGACCTATGAGGCCATCTGCACCTGCTCCGCGTCCCAACTTTCCCAACCGTCCACCCGGCAACAACTTCAACCGTGCACCTCCAAGACCTAATGGCAACAACTTCAACCCCAATACTCCAAGGCCGAATGGAGCAACTGTGCTGCCCAAGTCTGGTGACAAGTCTGGTGTTACCTGTTATGAGTGCGGACTAAAAGGGCACTACTCCAATGAGTGCCCCAAGAAGCTGAATGATGCATCCAAGACCACTGTTCCTGCTCAGCAACAGCGCCGTGTTGGAAATGGCAAGAATTATCCACCAAGAAACCAGCCTCACCCTCGAGGCCGTCTGAATCACATGAATGTTGAAGAAGCTCAGGAAGCAACTGACGTTGTGCTTGGTATGTTCCCTGTTAATTCAGTTCCTGCAAGAGTTCTGTTTGATTCTGGAGCTTCACATTCGTTTGTTACTCAGTTATTCGTTGATAAAAGTGGACTTCAACCAACACCCCTGAAAAATACCATGTCTGTGCAAATACCTGGGTCAATAACCAAGGCTAGTTGGACCTGCTTGGCAGTGCCCATAGAAATCCATGGGATATCATTCTTAGCCAGTTTGATTGTGTTAGGAACCAAGGGATTGGAAGTAGTCCTAGGTATGGACTGGATGTCTCAACATCAAGGAATTATAGATTGTGCCAAAAAGACCATCACTATGAGGAGTAGCCATGGGATTGTAGTAAAGCATGTATCAGTTAAACCTACCCAAATCCCCAGATGTCATAAGAGTATCTCAGGGCCAACTCTGGAGCAAGTCCCCATCGTCTGTGAATACCCGGATGTTTTTCCCGATGAGCTACCCGGAATGCCACCGGATCGGGATATTGAGTTTATCATTGAGCTTATCCCCGGAACTGGATCCATAGCCCAACGACCCTATCGTATGAACCCAGCTGAACTAGTGGAGTTAAAGAAGCAATTGGATGACCTTTTGAGTAAGGGACTGATTCAGCCAAGTTCTTCCGCTTGGAGATCACCCGTCTTGTTTGTGGATAAAAGTGACGGTTCCAGCCGACTGTGCACTGATTACCGCAAGCTAAATGATGTGACCATCAAGAATAAGTATCCTCTCCCTAAGATAGATGATATGTTTGACCAATTGACCAGAGCTCGAGTCTTCTTGAAGATAGACCTTAGAACTGGATACCATCAACTGAAGATCCGTGCAACTGATATACCCAAAATAGCCTTCACCACCCGTTACGGATTGTATGAGTACACTGTAATGTCCTTTGGGTTAACCAATGCCCCTGCTTATTTCATGAATCTCATGAATAAGGCTTTCATGGAGTTTTTTGATAAGTTTGTTGTTGTCTTCATTGATGACATTCTTATCTACTCCAAGTCCGAAGAAGAGCATGCAACCCATTTGAGATTAATCTTAGAGACTCTTAGAGAGCATCAGCTATATGCCAAGTTCAGTAAATGTGAGTTTTGGTTGAAGGAAGTTGGATTCCTAGGCCATGTATTATCAGCTGGAGGAATATTAGTAGACCCAAAGAAGATCAAATCAGTCATGGAATGGGAAGCCCCTACCACTCAAACTAAAGTTAGAGGTTTTCTCGGATTAGCGGGATATTACCGCAAATTTGTTGAAGGATTTTCAAGCATTGCCAGACCAATGACCCAACTGTTGAAGAAGGACAAGAAGTTTGAATGGACCCCTAAGTGTGAAGAAAGTTTTCAAGAGCTCAAGGAGCGATTGGTGACCGCCCCCGTCGTAACCATGCTCGATATCACCAAGAACTTTGATGTCTATTGCGATGCCTCCAAACTTGGACTTGGTTGTGTGTTAATGCAAGAAGGCAAGGTCATAGCTTACCTCTCCCGGCAGCTTCGACCTCATGAAGAAAATTATCCAACCCATGATCTGGAGTTAGCAGCCGTAGTTATAGCTTTGAAGACCTGGAGGCATTATCTTTTGGGTAACCATTGCGAAATCTACATGGATCACAAGAGTTTGAAGTATATTTTTACCCAGAAGGAATTGAACATGAGACAAAGAAGATGGATAGAATTGATCAAGGATTATGATCTGGAAATTCATTATCACCCCGGTAAGGCCAATGTAGTGGCCGATGCATTAACTAGGAACCCATGCTCATTGAATATGATGATCAAAGAGGAGCAACCCATGTTGCACCAAGAGTTTGAAAAGTTTGAATTGGAACTAGTCAGTCAAGGATTCCTAGCCAACCTTGAGTTTCAACCCACCTTGATGAGCCGAATCAAAGAAGCCCAGAAGGGAAATGAGAGTATTGACGGAATTAAGCGCAGAATTAATTCCGGCAAGGTGCCGGGATTTGAAGAAGATGATCAAGGAGTTCTTTGGTATAAAGGACGTATTTGTGTGCCTGCAGACTCAGAATTGAAGGCAGTTATTATGAAGGAAGCCCATGAGACACCTTACTCCATCCACCCCGGTGGAACCAAGATGTATCAAGATTTAAAGGAACAGTTTTGGTGGCATGGAATGAAGCGTGAGATTGCATCGTTCATATCCAAGTGTGATATTTGTCAAAGAGTCAAGGCTGAGCATCAACGACCTGCTGGACTGCTGCAACCTTTGCAAGTTCCGGAATGGAAGTGGGAATCTGTTGGAATGGATTTCATCACTGGATTTCCAAGGTCTAGCCGTGGGAATGACTCTATCTGGGTCATTGTGGATAGACTGACCAAAGTTGCCCATTTTATTCCTGTTAAGACCACTTATACCTCAGGACAGCTGGTAGATCTTTATCTATCCAGAATTGTTAGTTTGCATGGAGTCCCTAAAACCATAGTTTCCGATCGAGGAACCCAATTCACCTCGAGATTTTGGAGAAGTTTGCATCAAGCCTTGGGAACCAAAGTAGCCTTTAGCACCTCTTACCACCCTCAGACTGATGGACAGACTGAAAGAGTAAATCAGATACTGGAAGATATGCTGAGATCCTGTGTTCTAGCCTATGGAGCTAAGTGGGAAGATTGTCTGCCTTTCGCGGAGTTTTCCTACAACAACAGTTATCAAGCCAGTTTGCAAATGGCCCCCTTTGAAGCTTTGTATGGAAGAAAGTGTCGTACCCCTTTGAATTGGGCTGAAACCGGAGACAGTCAGATATTTGGACCTGACATTCTGCAAGAAGCTGAGGAGAAAGTTCACATGATTCATGATTACCTCAAGGCAGCCCAGTCTAGACAGAAGAGTTATGCTGACAAGAGACGTAGAGAACTAACCTTCAAGATTGGAGATTTTGTTTATCTTAGAGTATCACCTCTCAAGGGAATGCAGAGATTCCAAGTAAAAGGAAAGCTTGCACCAAGACATATTGGACCCTTCAAGGTACTAAGCCGTAGAGGAGAAGTGTCATATCAGTTGGAAATGCCCCCTGAATTGTCTGAAGTACACAATGTTTTTCACGTATCTTTACTTCGGAAGTGTCTGGAAGTTCCGGAGAAGCCAGAAGTCTTCAAGAATATTGATCACCGTTCTGTGGACATCAACAAGGATTTGACCTATCGTTAAGTGCCTGTCCGTATCCTCAAAGAAGCATATCGAACCACTCGAACCCGAAGCATCAAGTTTCTAAAAGTTCAGTGGAGTAATCACACCGAAGACGAAGCCACTTGGGAACGAGAAGATTACCTTCAGCAAGAGTTTCCCAATCTTTTCAGTTCTTAATTAGTGAATCTCGAGGACGAGATTCTTTTTAAGGGGGGAAGATTGTAACAACTTAGAAAATTGTAATCCTTTGTTCTATTAATTAAAGTGCCAAGTTTTGGACCAAATAAAACTTTTTAATTCATATTGCATGTATGCATGTATTTTTCCATTAGGTGTCTTTTATGATTTCATGTGTGTTATTATTGGTTGTGAAATAGTTAGTTAATTCTAACTTCACCAACAGAAGCATTAGAGAAGAATTATAAGAGCCAAAGAAACCAGAAACAAAAGAGAGAAAGAAAAAGAGAATAATAAGTTGATCTAGAAATTATTATTGACTACCCTACTTTGGACACTTAGAATAAGAAATCTGCAACTCAAGCAAAGGTGTGGCCAGTTAGTTGAGCTTGACCAGTTCACATACTAACTCAACCAAGAGGTTTCCAACAAAAACTCAAATAAGAAACCCACTCAAATTTCTGCCAAACTTTGAATCTGATTCAGCAACCAAACCCTAATTTCAAATACAAATTTTTGCAAAACATGTTATTTCTTCAGAACAAAAATATCTCTGGAAACCTTGTCTAATATGTTGACCACCCAAAGTGAAAATTTTCAAAAATTCGAATTTGAGTTTCTTGCGGGCATTTGATCGAACACGTGGCAGGCAAAATCCAGAGAAATCGAAGCTACTGTGAGCTTCACTGTTCCCGTTCGCCTTGAGCCTGTAGCCATGCTCGTGGAGACCCCCACGGTCGAGCCCAATCCCCTCTGCCCCGACCCGAGCCGTGAGAAGTGGAGGGAAGAGGAAGAACGCGCCCAGGACCCCCCTCTCTTCTCCCTCTGCTCCCTGCATGTTGCCGACCGCCGTGACCTCGCCAGAGCCGACCCACAGCACTCCGCCACCGAGACAACACCCCTCCAGCACGCCCCCGAGGCCGCCGTGCCCGGCGAGGCCTTTGCAGCCCGCCAGGGCCCCTGCACCAGCCACCTTCTGGCCACCCTTGTCCCCGACTCCCTGGCCTATATAAAGCCCCTCTGAGCACACGATCGAACTCACCCCGCTCTGAGCAGCCTCCCAGACACCTCCTCTTCTCCCAGTTCTTTCCCATTCGACGTCGCTAGCTCCGCCAGCGAGGTACTGGACGCGGGAGGTGCCATCGCGTCCGGCCGCCGTTGGACACGCCGCCGGTGCCTGGCGGAGGAGTCGAGCAGCCGCCGCCATTCTGCGTTGTCGCCGTCAAGCCCTGCTTCCTCTCCGTCGAGCCCTCGCCGTCGAACACTCGTCTCTGCACGCCGGTGAGCTTCCCGCCCTAGCCGAGGTAGACGATGCCTGTGCGCCGTTGGATCTTGATCCATTGGTAGCGTACCGGTTCGGTGCGGTTAAGTGACCTGACGAGTAGGACCCACATGTCAGGTTCAAATTCGAAACAAATCCCGCCCGGCATGAAGCGGTATCGGGCCGGCCCGTTCGGGTTCTGTAGGAAATAGGCCCAGTTCATTTAGAATCGGTCCGAAACATTTTTTATTTATTTCCCGCCCGTTTGAATTATTTCAAATATGTTTCAGATCTGTTTTTCAAACTTAAATTCCAAGAGATTTAGAAATCCATTTCTAGCAAATAAATATGCGTTGGAAAGCTTAGGAAATGCTCTACCCTCTGAAACTGGTTAGAAGTCAATTTGAGTTAGGGATTTAAATAAATAAGAATACTTTGACCATAGCTTTATTAATCATAGGAAAATTCTAGAAAATTGTTTAAGCCTCCTTAAATTATGAAACTTGGTTTGTGAACTCACTAATTAACTCCCCTACTGTTTAGTTCAACCTTAATCACTCAAACCTTGTTAGTGGTACCAATTAGACCCTAATCCAATCCTAGTTGGTAGCATAAAATGATAGATCTCTATTATACACTTAGAATTAGTTTGGCCTCCATACCAATTCACTTAATTAATCCCTCCCCACTTGAACTAGTCCTAATACCCTTAGTTAATACCAATGCTTAGAAAGTAAACCACTGATGGCACTTGGTGGGAAAAATCTAACTGACCCACCTGATGAACACTTGGAAGAAACCTTGCAACCCAACTCAATAAAATCCAACATGAATGTTACTGTTTGAAAACAAGTGTGTGTGCTTGGTGTGTTATTAGCATTGTGTAGTGATTGTGTGCCTGGTGTTTATTCGTTATTAGACGCTAGTGTTGCTGAGGAGGATATTGAGGGGGAATTTTATCAAGAAGAAGAAGACTACCCCGGACACTTTGCCATCCAAGGCAAGCCATCTTTTGAATCATATCCCACATGCCTAGTTTTACTATTGCATTCTATTTGTTTTAAGTAAATTGCATGATTGAATTGCTAGAGTAGAATGATAGATGTGTAGTGATATTTTGCTTAGCAAGAGCATCAAGCTGAGTTTATCCAACCCTATTTTAGTGGTATCATCACTCAATGTAGTTGCTTAGTCGCTAATAAAATTGAGGCCATCTCTAAGTGGAACCCCATTCGAACTTGGTGACTTGAACTTGAAAGCTTGAATGGGAGATCCCTCCTACATGATGGTTTTATGAAAGAAAATAATCTGGACTAAGAACTATGGAATGAGTTTCAAAAATGATAATAAGTGATGTACCATGTGAGCCAACCATTACCGTACGACCACACTACCCCTAAATGGGAAGGGGCTTAGTCCGTAGCTTGTTTTCCCTAGTATGGGAGGCCTTGTATCATCCTTTATAGAAGTGCACCGTGCGCGGGTACTTCTGAACCGAGTGGAAATTCTATTCATCCGGCATCCCGGAGCAGGCAAAACTAGAGACGCCGGAACGGAGATGTCTGTGTCTCGGGCTCTAGGAAAGGATCCTATACTAGAGTGAGCAAGTGAAAGAGTTTGTTTAATTATCTGAACCTCGCATACTTTGTGTATGATGATCCGTGGATTTCTCCCAGCAGATGTATCGAATCTTGTGGGTAAAGTGTACCCCTCTGCAGAGGTTTCAAAACTATTCGAATAGCCACGTCCTCGGTTATGGACAGTTGGCAAGTTGTACTTGACTTTTGTCAAGAATGTTAAACAACTTATGGTGAACTTGGTGAATGACTTGACTTGACATTGATGTTGACACACTTGAAGTTCCTCTTTAGATTGAACTTAGAGAACTAAACCTCTTTTCTACCAATGAACATTCTTGGGAAATAAAACTAGCTTTTGTAAATAAACTTAGTGCTTAGACCACCATATCAAACTTGCATATCTACTTCATCATTTCCTTTATAAGATGGTTTGCGAGTGCATCCAATGTACTCATGGCTGTGTCCCTGGCTATCAACTTGGCTAGACTATGGGGAAGAGTATCCGGAGGAAGGGTATGAAGAAGAGTATCAGAACTAAGATCTTCTACTGAGTCGCCATTGCCTGTAGGGTGAAGGCATGGACCCGAAGACGTTATTTCCGCTGCTATATTGTGTTGTAATATGAACTTGGTCACTATGACCATTGTATTTGAACCATCGTATTGTAATGTCTATGGAACTGGTTACCAACTACGTTATGTGTATCACAACAATGATTCTGGGATTGTGGTGGAATGCATAACGGGCACTTTGAATTTGTTGTAAATTCGGGGGTGTCACAAGTTGGTATCAGAGCCTAGGCTGACCATAGGAGACCTTAGTTAGAATGGGCGTGAAATGAAACCTTTATAAAAACAAAGCGATAAGTAATGGTTTAAAATTGCTTAGTCTTTTCCTCTCTATTTACAAAGTTTTGTACATGCTTCAGTTTTTGCCTACTTAAAATTTTGCACACTTAAGTTGATCACTAACTTAATCTAATCTAAAATTTTGTAGATGGCCCCGGTATTCACTAAGCATTACCAGTTGGGCCATGGTGGCAGCCTTTGTTTCGAGCGCAACCTCACCACCCTGACCTTGTTCCTAGATCGTCTGTATCCGGAGTTCAAGGGAGCCGTGCTCAATGAGCACCCGGATGGAGAGCTACGGTGGCTTATCAGGGCCAGTTGCCGTGGCAAGAAGGGAGATTTGAGTTCTCCAAGGATCAAGTTTGAGCTTGTGGAGAACACTTGGGCCGATGGTTTGGTCCGAGGTATGCAGGAGATGCACGCCCGCTTGTGCGGACTACATGTGGAGGAGGTCCAGGGGGAGCGCTTTAGGAACTTTGCTCGGCGTGATGCGGAAGGGCATCCCGCAAACATGCCAAGGCAAAATGAGCCTAGTACCTACATCGATCACATGGACTTCTTGCTGTACTCCACTCAGCAAGAGGCAGATCGTGCCCGTACCAAGGCCAACCTTGAGCACTTCGCACTGGTGGAGGCAAGGAGCACTATCAGGATCCTTGCTAGGGATCGCAAGAGTCTTCGCCGCCAGCGTGATGAGAGGGATCAGGCCATTGAGGAGTTGAAGGCCAATGTGGCTGAGCTGACTGAGTACATTGAGAGTCTAGAGAGCCACCTTGGTGAGGAGGAAGGCATTAATCTCCGCAAGGAGGATAATGCCCTCATAAGTGACGAGGATGACTTCATGGAGGACCTTGATGATGAGGAGCATGATGAGGATGCTGGATTCATTGTGGATGATGAGGAGGAAGACCCCGAGGAGCCCGATGTTTAGATTGGAGATCCCCGTGTTATCTAGTTATGAGTTTACTTTAAGTCACTTCGTGTAGGTGTGAGTTGTATCCCCCTCTCTAGTAGACGAGTCGCAATGGTTTGATGTAAACCATTTGTAATGTGTGAACTCGTATGTGTATGATATGTTTGATGCTTGTTGAATGAAATATGAATTTGGCCCTTAAGGCCTTAGGAAGACAAAAATTGCATCATCCATGTTACACTAAATCTTAGCAAATTAGTTTTTCCCTCTTGTCTTACACACCTTATCTTTAGATGCCGCGAGGACCCCCACCTCCGAACCCGGAAATGGCCGAACTGCTAAGGTTGATCATGGAAGACCAGGAAGCAGCCCGAGCTGAGCACCAAGCTAACTTGGCCACTCTTCAGCAGCTAACCCAGATGGCAATGAACCACAACAATGGCAATGGGAATGGCCATGGTGAAGGAGAGAGGAGACAAGTCATGCTACAGCAAAACCACTAAGCATACTATCAAAAAGACATCAAGCATGACATGAAAAAGCCTAAGCCGCAGTCTACACAAGCTCCTTCTTGTACCACTTTTTTGCATAAAGCTTTTTCTCTTTTCCAACACCATTCAAACTTCTTATAAACACCTCTTTTGATGAAAACCAATAAAGATTAGAGGCAAAAATACACCTTGATGTAAAGATATGACAAGATCTGAACGCAAATCAAGGCGAAAAACGAAAACCAAAAGCAGTAGCAGAAAAAGAAGAACACTCGTTGAAACGATAAGAGTAAAAAACAGAGTGTTCTTGGCAAATGAAAAGCGAAGTATGTCTCCCTCCAAACCAACATGATGTGATCAACCATTTATTGCAGCAAACAAACAAACTAAACCAACTAAGAAAACTAAAACAACTGACGCTCCAAGAAAAACACATAGTGCATGAAGCAATAAAAATATAGTGTTTTGAAAGGTGACCTGATTTTTGCCGATGAAGAAGGGGTGCCTCGGGGGCATCCCCAAGCTTTGATGCTTGTACTTCTTGGATATTTCTTGGGGTGATGCATGGGCATCCCCAAGCTTGAGCTTTTGTCCATTCTTCAACTCATCTCATCATTCTCCAATCCCTACACTTGAAAACTTCCTTCATACAAAACTAAACACAATTCTATTAGCAACATTAGTGCAAGCATAACATATAATCAATCCTCTATTTGCTTCAGGTTTAAACTCAAATCCACCACATATAACTACTGTAGCAACTTCCCCAAAAGTTCTGTGATCAAAAGAACTCAAAAAGAAAGCGATAAAGCGGCAAACACAAATATTGGCAGAAATCTGTCAAAACAGAACAGCTGACAAAGGCCGAATTTTTGAGGGGTTTTCTGTTGCTCAAATAAAAAAGTGTTCAACTAATGAAAGTTTGGATATAACCTGGGGCATATGCACAAGAAATCGCAGGTCCAAAAGATATACAGAGAATTTTTACGAATTTTTACGGTGCAGCACCGAAAACTGTTTCAGGACAGCAACATCCCCAAATCTTTACCTTACTCAAATTAGAGGCTTCTCTTGGCACAAAAACAAAATAAAAAAGGATAAGGAGCGGTTATTACAGTAGTAATAACTTCCAAGACTCAAATAAAAGAAAAAGTACTGAAAATAAAATATTGGGTTATCTCCCAAGAGTGCTTTTCTTTAACGCCTTTGAGCTAGGCGCAAAAATTTGCAAAGATGCTCATGTGGGCGCGCTTGAGGCAAAGGCGCCATATAGGAATTTAAAGTAATAGAGAGCATCAAAAAGCAAGTATGGAACACATTTAAATCTAAACCACTTCCTATGAAAAATAGTCTTGTAAAGAGACAAGTCATGAAAGCGCAAAGCAAAAAGCATAGGAAGGCAAAACAAGTACAACTTCAAGAATTGCAACATAAAGAGGGGAAACTCAATATTGTTGAGATCCATAAAACCATGTTTCCCTCTCTCATAATAACTTTCAGTAGCATCATGAATAGAATTAACAATATAACTATCACATAGAGGATCTCTATCATGAGCCACATGCATAAAAGAATTAATACTCCCCACATGAACAATAGTAGTAGGAGCAGATTCAACAGAATAATTATTCTCATCACCATAATCATCAAAAATAGGAGGTATATTGTAATCATAACTAGTTTTCTCCTCAAAAGTAGGTGAACTGAAAATATTATACTCATCATCATAACCATCATAGACTAGAGGTTTAATACCATCACAAGTTAAACAACAACTATTTTGCAAAGCATATTCTTCAAACATATCATCATAAGAAGGAACATGGATAGCACTAATGGTACAACAATTATTAATCTTAGAATTGGTACCAAAAAGATTTTCAATATCAAAAGTAGAGTGCTTTTCCCAATCATGATCACTAAAATAGGTAACAGGCATAGGAACATCATCCCAATCAGAATTATCATAATCAATAGCAGGATCATAACGCTTAGGGAAAGATACCGTGTCCTCTCGCCTTTTACTCATCTTCTTCTTCTTCTTCTTACTCTTCATACTTTTCTTACTCTCTCCTTTAGGAGGGAGAGACTTGAAGGGCATCTTCTCCACATATTCTCTAGGAGGGAAAGGCATCTTCTCCACATAATCTGGTTTACTAACAGAAACAACAGAAGAAACTTTGGAGGATTCCTCCTCTCTATTAATAAGATAAAAACATCTATTAGTCCTGTCATAGCTTGGCAAAATATCAAGTTTTATAAGATTTTGAATGTAAGTATTTGCAAGGCAATCTTTAGCACAATAGAGATGACAACCACGAAGGGTGCTATTAATATCAACATCATTCATATCTATCAAAGCAATCTTTCTAGATATCTCTTCACACGCCAAGAACAAAGTGAGCTCATCATGCTGATTGGGAGTAATCTTGTCATCACAATACAAACTTAAGGTACTAGAAGAGTAACTATTAGGGCTTGAGCATTGGAAATTAAAATGACCTATGTCATCGCAATGTTTATAAAGAAAAGGATAAAGCTCACAAACCTTCTTACCGATCTCGCCTATATCCTTGTACCACATTCGGATTTCTTCATTTGCATGGTGGACACAATAATCTTCCTTGTTGTAACTCTGTTCACAAGGTCTATGTACTCCACAAAAATTAACATGCTTATAAGAAATAGGACTTTTAGAAGTTTGAGCATGTTTATTGGAATCATCAACAACAATATCATTTTCTATGCGAGTATCCTTAAAAGGTTCATGATACACGTCCCCATTTCCTTTAGGAACATTCATATGGGAAGCAAAGGCTTTAAAGCAATCAACCATAATTTGAGGATCAAGACCATATTTAGCACTAAGCTCTTGAAAATTAGCAGTTTCAGTGAAAGACTTAATGCAATCAAACTCGTAATTCGTACCTGATCCTTTACCTTTATCGCTATCCCAATCTTCAATATTGTTTTGAATTGTTTCAAGCAGATCCCACTTGGTGTCGACATCCTTGCTTGTGAAAGATCCATCAAAGCATGCATCTAGATAGTCCTTGTAATTTCCTGAAAGCCTTGCATAAAAATTATTAATAACAATATTACGGGGAAGATCATGAATAGGACATTTATGCATTAGTAACTTCAATCTTCCCCAAGCTTGGGCAATGCTTTCTCCCTCATGCGGATGAAAATTATAAATGTAATTCCTATCTTTATAAACCTGACTAGAAGGATAGAATTTAGAATAAAAGAGAGTTTCAATTTCCTCCCAATCAATAGATCGGCCATCCTTCAATGTTTTATACCATTCCTCAGCTCCGCCTTTCAGCGAAAAAGAGAATAGCTTCTTCTTAACTTGGTTCATTGAAATACCTGCACACAGGAACAACTCGCATAATTCATGTATAAAAAGCAAATGGTCACCAGGATGGACAGTTCCATCTCCTAAATAGCAGTTATCCCTAACATGTTCAACAATCTTCGTAGGTATTTTAAAAGGATGAGGAGCACAAGCATCACTAGAAACATCACATATGGGAGATAAAATATCATCAGAGCAAACTTTCTCCACTAAAGCTGGGGGACTAAAAATATCATACTTAACAAAACCAGCTTCCCCAAGCTTAGACTTTTCTATAGCATTAGCATTAATGGTATTCAAAGCATTCATACTAATAACATTGCTATGCGAAATAAGCTCCAAAGGATTTTCAATTTTCTCTTCAAATCTAAAATCAGGAAAAAGACTAAAGAACTCTTTGTTTTCCATTAAGCCTAACTAGTGAAAATAAAAACAAGAAACAAAAAGATGTAATTGCAGAATCTAAAGGAAATAACTCCGAGTACTCACACAGGAGGATGCGAGTACCTTTTACCTTACCTCCCCGGCAACGGCGCCAGAAAAGAGCTTGATGTCTATGCACTTCTATTCTTGTAGACACTTGTTGGGCCTCCAAGTGCAGAGGTTTGTAGAGCAGCAGCAAGTTTCCCTTAAGTGGATCACCCAAGGTTTATCGAACTCAGGGAGGAAGAGGTCAAAGCTATCCCTCTCAAGCAACCCTGCAATTACGATACAGAAAGTCTCTTGTGTCCCCAACACACCCAATACACTTGTCAGATGTATAGGTGCACTAGTTCGGCGAAGAGATAGTGAAATACAAGTAGTAGTGATGATTATAAGTAGCAAATGTGGTATGAAATAAATATCGCTGCGAGCAAACATGTAACAAAACAGCAAGTAAACGGTATGCAAAGCTTGGAAACAAGGCCTAGGGATCATACTTTCACTAGTGGACACACTCCCAACAATATAACATGAATGAACAAATAAACAACTTCTCTCCACTATGGTACTCTGAATTACTCTCCTATTGAATAACACTAATCATTGCGTAGTGGCTACAGAAGCACCCCTTAAAGTTCATCAAGTACTTGACAAACACCACTCATAGAGATATCCAAATCAGATCACAACTCAAGATAGATATCATTGCAACTTAGACCAAGTACTAACACGGTGCACACACTGTCAACATTACACCATGAAAGGAGGAATAGATCACTCAAACTATCATAGCAATAATTATTCTCATAATCCACAAGAGATCACAATCATAGCCTAAACCAAGTACCACCATGATGCACGCACTGTCACCATTACACCAAGGCAGGAGGAATAGATTACTTTAACAATCACCACTAGAGTACACATAACATCTGAATAATAACATCTACTTGTTCAACATGATACAAAGCTCACGATCACATAAAGATCACATCATGGGAGAGAGAGGTGAACCACATAGCTACCGGTAGAGCCCTTAGCCCCAAGGATGAACTACTCCCTCCTCATCATAGGAGACAGCAAGGTTGATGGAGATGGCGGTGAGGTCGATGGAGACGGCGGAGACGGCGATGGAGACCGATGGAGATGGCTCCGGGGGCACTTCCCCGTCCCGGCAGGGTGCCGGAACAGAGACTTCTGTCCCCCGAAATTCGTCGGCGGTGGCGGCGGAGCTGCGGAACTCTTTCTGGAAAATTGCCGATTCCCTTAGGGTTTTCCGTCCCGAGGCTTCTTATAGGCGAAGGGGCGATGTTAGGGGTGGCCCCAGGCCTCCTCACACTAGGGTGGCGCGGCCAGGGCCTGGGCTGCACCAGCCCTGTGTGAGGGTGGCCCCTCTCCTTCCTCTCTTCGGATGTCTAGATGCTCCCGGGAAAAATAAGACTTCTGGCTTTGGTTTCGTCCAATTCCGAGAATATTTCCTGTGTATCACTTCTGAAACACAAAAACAGCAGAAAACAGGGAACTGGCACTATGGCATCTTGTCAATAGGTTAGTTCCGGAAATCGCATAAAAACGCCACGAAGTGTAACGAAACACAAGGCAAATGGTGTAAAAACAAGCATGGAGCATAAAAAATTATAGATACGTTTGAGACGTATCAGTAGTCTACACAAGCTCCTTCTTGTACCACTTTTTTGCATAAAGCTTTTTCTCTTTTCCAACACCATTTGAACTTTTTTAATCCAACTCTTTTGAAGAAACCAACATGGTCCAGAGGCAAAAATACACCTTGATAAATAAATATAAGAAGATCTAAACGCAAATCAAGGCGAAAACGAATACCAAAAGCAGTAGCGGAAAAAGAAGAACACTCGTTGAAACGAATAGAGTGAAAAACGGAGTGTTCTTGGCAAATGAAAAGCAAGGCAACTTATCCAAAAGAAATTTGTTGGGGTCCAACCATTTATTGCAGCAAACAAAACAGAACTAATAAAGAAAACTAAAACAACTGACGCTCCAAGAAAAATGCATAGTGCATGAAGCAATAAAAATATAGTGTCTTGAAAGGTGACCTGATTTTTGCCGATGAAGAAGGGGTGCCTCAGGGGCATCCCCAAGCTTTGACGCTTGTACTTCTTGGATATTTCTTGGGGTGATGCATGGGCATCCCCAATCTTGAGCTTTTGTCCATTCTTCAACTCATCTCATCATTCTCCAATCCCTACACTTGAAAACTTCCTTCATACAAAACTAAACACAAATCTATTAGCAACATTAGTGTAAGCATATCATATAATCAACCTCTTTTTGCTTCAGGTTTCAACTCAAAACAACCACATATAAAGTGTATACTACTGTAGCAACTTCCCCAAAAGTTCCGTGATCAAAAGAACTCAAAAAGAAAGCGATTAAGCGGCAAAAATGAATAGTGGTAGAAATCTGTCAAAACAGAACAGCAGATAAAGGCCGATTTTTAAGGGGTTTTCTGTTGCTCAAATCAAAAAGTGTTCAACTAACGAAAGTTTGGATATAACCTGGGGCATATGCACAAGAAATCGCAGGTCCAAAAGATATACAGAGAATCTTCATGAATTTTTATGGTGCAGCACCGAAAACAGTTTCAGGACAGCAACATCCTCAAATCTTTACCTCACTCAAATTAGAGGCTTCTCTTGGCACAACAATAAAATAAAAATGATAAGGAGCGGTCATTACAGTAGTAATAACGTCCAAGACTCAAATAAAAGAAAAATTACTGAATGAAAACATTGGGTTATCTCCCAAGAGTGCTTTTCTTTAACGCCTTTGAGCTAGGCACAGAAAATTGCGAACCAAGTAACATCAAGTGATGAAGCATCAAGCTCATAATTTTCTCTAAGAATAGAGTCAAAAAGTAATTTCTTTCTTTTCCTAGGGAAGTGTTCCATACCTTTCTTTAGTGGAAATTGATATTTGATGGTGCCTTCTCTCATATCAATGATGGCACCTACAGTTCGAAGAAAGGGTCTTCCCAAAATAATAGGACATGAAGCATGGCATTCAACATCCATAACAACAAAATCAATGGTAACAAGGTTATTATTATCCACAATAAGAACATCATTAATCCTTCCCAAAGGTTTCTTCTTAGCAACATCAGCAATAGGAACATCATAATAACATTTTTCAAGCGGTGGTAAATCAAGCATGTCATAAATTTTTATAAGCATGATAGAAATACTAGCACCTAGATCACATAAAGCATGGCAATCAAAACCATTAACATGCATATCAATGATGGGTTCCCAACCATCTTCTAACTCCTGTTCCAACTTTTCATCCCTAATCTTCATAAGAACATTGGTAATATGCTTAGTAAAAGCAACATTTAAAGAACTAGCATTGGGAGTCAAAACAAGCTTTTGCAAGAACAAAATTACTTCAGATATATTGCAGCCATCAACATCAAAATCATTAAAGGAAATAGAGCTATCATCTCCTACACACCGAAAATTTTCAGCACTCTTTTGAGAAAAAGTTTTAGCAGTTTTAGGCTTTTTAACACAAGGAGTGGGAGTTTTCTCTACACCAATCAAAGTAAGAGGATTGCTAGCATTAGGAACAACATCATTAGAGGTAGTAATAGTACAAACTTTCATATTCCTAGCAATCTCATCCTCTCTTTCCCATCTAGCATGCAATTCTGCTAACAATCTAATATTTTCATCAATTCCAACTTGGATAGCATTAGCAGTGGCAAAAGGATCGGGCTTAGCGGACATTCTGTTAACCAAAGAGGATTGCACATTAGACAAAGATGAAATATCAGTTTTGGCTTTGGAAACCTTAGCTTGCAATTCAGGAATAGCCTTATTTAAATTTTCAAGTTGATAACTAATAGTCCTCAACAGAGCTGATTGCTCCCCCATAGTCTTAGTAAACAACTTATTTTGCTCATATTGCATTTGCATAAAAAATTTGGAAGCCTTTTCAAGTTCTAAAAACCTCTCTTCACTAGGCATTTTAGGTCTACCAAGATAGCCATTATCACCATTAGAGGGATACGGCCTATAGTTGTTACTAGCAAAATTGTTCCTATAAGCATTGTTGTTAAAATTATTGTTTCTAATGAAATTCACAACAACATGCTCTTCTTGAGCAACCAAAGAGGCTAAAGGAACATTATTAGGATCAACATGTGTTCTATCATTAGCAAGCATAGCCATAATGGTATCAATCTTATCATTCAAGGAAGAGGTTTCCTCAATAGAATTTACCTTCTTACCTTGCGGAGCTCTCTCGGTGTGCCATTCGGAATAATTTACCATCATATTGTCTAGTAGCTTTGTTGCGGCACCCAAGGTAAGGGACATAAAAGTGCCTCCAGGAGCTGAATCAAGTAGGTTCCTTGAAGAAAAATTCAGTCCTGCATAAAAAGTTTGGACAATCATCCAAGTAGTCAGTCCATGAGTGGGACAATTCTTTATCATAGATTTCATTCTTTTCCAAGCTTGAGCAACATGTTCATTATCAAATTGACTAAACTTCATAATATTGCTACACAAACATATAATTTTAGCAGGAGGATAATATCTACCAATGAAAGCATCCTTACACTTAGTCCATGAATTAATACTATTCTTAGTCAAAGATAGCAACCAATCTTTAGCTTTTCCTCTCAAAGAAAAAGGAAACAACTTGAGCTTAATAATATCACTTTCTACATCCTTATATTTCTCCATCTCACATAGCTCAACAAAATTGTTGAGATGAGCTACAGCATCTTCAGTACGAGCACCAGAAAATTGCTCTTTCATAACAAGGTTCAATAAAGCAGGCTTAATCTCATAAAAGTTTGCAGCAGGAGCAGGTGGTGCAATAGGAGTACAGATAAAATCACTATTGTTCATACTAGTAAAATCACACAACTTGGTATTTTCAGGAGTTGCCATTTTAGCAAACTAAAAGTAAATAAGTAAAAACAACTATCAAGTATTCTAATTAAATTTTTTTTTGGGTTTTTGATAAAACAATGCAAGTAAAAATAAAGTAAAGCAAACCAATAAAACAAAGTAAAGGATGTGCGTGCGAAAAATTCCCCTTGCAAAGGTCTTCTTTTTCTTCCCTGGCAACGGCGCCAGAAAAGGGCTTGATGGCTGGCATGTAGTTGATGATTATGGCCAGGCAGTTGGGAAACTCCAAGTGGAAAGTATGATGAGCACAGTGGCAAGTCTTTTCCCTCAGTAAGAAACCAAGGTTTGTCGGTCAGGAGAAGAAAAAGCCAATGACGACTGAAGGTGATGCTTGATAGCCTAGTGACACTCCAACAAGGGCACCGTTTCACGATAAAATGAGTTAGCGCGTCTTCAGCTAGTAGCAACATGGAACCTACACACACAACCAAATAATTTGTTCCCAACTTACGATGAGGTTGTCAATCTCACCGGTTTGCTTGAAACAAAGGGTATGAGCGTATCGAGTGGAAAACAGTAGAAGTATGCGAGTAAAGTAAACAGGTGATAGCAATATGATAGAAATAGGACCAGGATCCACAGTTCACTAGTGGTGTCTCTCCATAAGATAAATAACACATGCTGGGTAAACAAATTACCGTTGGGCAATTGATAGAATAAAGATAACGTGATATGTCAAGAAGATCACTATGCGATTTACTCTGGGCATTACAACAAAATACATAGACCACCATCCAACTGCATCTATGACTAATAATCCACTTGTGGCGAATCAATCTGAGAACTTGTCGGGGGGATAACCCCCGGTAGGGTCAAGAGACTAGAAAGACACAAAGTCTATGGTTGACTTATGCCGGGTTATCAAGAAAGGGCCTGGCCGGAATATAAGAGCATCGGCCAGGCCGGCATATGTGTGTATCCCGGCTAATACTTGGATATGCCGGTATAGCCGGAATACTGGTATATGTGTGCCGGCATATACTTAGATATGCCGGCCTAACCATTTGGTGTGTTGTGCAGGAGCAGGGGAGGCCGGATTACCCGACCCTCGTAGGTCGTTGGTCCGGCATATAAGTCCTGGGTATGGCCAATGGTCATATCCGGGATACTTAAGTCAACCAAGGTGTCACATCCCTACAATCAAGGAAGGAAACATCCAAGCATGGTAGCAGAGTAAGATGGCAGGGTGCACAGTGGAGGTTACCTACCCTCACTGTGCACAAGTACGAGCTTACCGCACAGAGGTAAGGCCACAGTTCAAGAGGTACAAGGTACAGGGATATGGCGTCCCATCGAGAGCAATCAGGGGCGAAGTCAAGGGTCACTGCTTCGTCACCAGCTCCTGTTTGGAGTGTAGCCCGTGTCTTGTGGTCTTGTATGACCGTTGTAACCCTGGCCACCACTATATAAGGTGGCATAGGGAGCCCTGGTAAAGGGTTGGTCACTCTGTGTTCCTACACTTAGCAGTTCATCTTCCTTATCTAGCAGAGAGCTTGGAAGCACCATTATTGTGTACTACATCGACCCAAATATACAATCAGTAGAGCAGGAGTAGGGGTGTTATCTCCTTACGAGAGCCCCGAACTTGGGTAGATCAGTGCCTCTTTCTGTCGTGCTTTTTAGCTCATTCCCCTCTCCCGAATCCTCCAGCATCTAGTTCGGCCCCCATTTAAGCCATCCTATGGCATATGTTGTTTCACCACGATGACATTTGGCGCCCACCATGGGGCAGATCGATATGCTGGGCGGAGTGTTCATTCGGACGGGGTCTGTGATAGCAGCTTCGGGAGTGCGCGTGGTCTCTGGCCTCGCCCAGAGGCTAGGCTCGCTCAGTTTCGTCAGTGACAACGCCGGTTGTCTCGGTGGCCGGCCGTTCCCCAGGGATGGCCGGATTATGTCTTTCGGTTCCCACGAGGTGTACGTGGGGACTGAGAGAATTTGCAGGAAGGAGGTGCTGGTGGCGTCGGATCCTCCGTCACATCGGCTGGCTCACGCTGGGCGTAGCGCTCGCTCAGTAGAGCCGGCTGAGGTGATGATGGCCGGCACATCCGTGCCGCCGGCGGAAGATGCCGGCAAAGCAGCAACGGCCGGAGCTTCTCCTCCGGAGCCGCCGAAGGTCAAGAGGTCGGCGCATCCTCCGTTGGAGCGTGCGGAGAACCTGGCCAGCACTTCCGGTGTGCCGGCTAGGGGCGAGGTTCTTCTTCCCATCATCGACCGGCTTCTCGAGCCGGTGCGATCCGGCGTTGATCCGGAGCAGACAAGGGAGGTCCTGGAGTGATCTCGTCAGGCCCTCGTCGACGAGGCCCTGGCCATGAACCAGGAGCGCGAACGGTTTAACCGGCAACTCCGTGAGTATGAGGCAGCCCATGGTTTTACTCCTGTAGTAATCCGGCCTAGCCGGATAGAAGAGGTTAGAACTAGAGGCAGAAATCTTAATGCTGAGATAGGAAAAGATGCTAGAGATAAGAGTCATACCGCAACTAGTACTGTGCCTAAGGTAGTCTATAGTTCGCCAGTAAAGAACCTTAGAGCGGCGGCCGAGGTAGCTAAGGATTTATCTTGTTTATCCGGCGAAGCACTGCGTGAGCAGCAAGCCCGGCTTAACCAACTTTTGTCTGAAGCTACAAAGCAGCAGGAGGCCTTTAAGAAGGCAAACCCGGGTGCCGGGGCGTCTCAGTACATTGTGTCGGCGGGAGGTGCCGGCGCGAGGTCGAGGGGCCAAGCGTCGTCCCCGCATCCTAGCGCCCGGCGTGCCGGAAGTGTGACCTCTGGCCGCCGGGACAAGCAGATCCAGGTGTACGAACCGGCTATCGCCGGAAAGCAGGCGATGGTGCAGAAGAATGTCGGCCAAGCTGACAAGTATGTCGGCAGCAAGAAGCCCGGCCAGAGTGTGCCGGCCGGGCATGAAGCAGGCGCGGCCGGTGGTGGCCGGAGTAACAGTGCAGCCCGGCGTCAACAACAGGGCGCCGGAGGTGCAGCGCAGCAGCAGGGTGCAGGTCATCCGGGACATCGAGAGAGTGACGGCAATTCCGCCCTTGCCAGGGCGGGATATCAGCAGCAGCACCAGCAAGGCCGGCATAGTGAGCAGCATCAGCCGGAGCAGCAGCAGCAGATGATCGCAGGCCCAATAGCATCCCGGCTTGGACCTCGGTCCTTGGAAGCCAATGATGCACGTTTCAAGCTGGACAAGATCCACCAATCAGAGTTGGTGGAGAGACAAGGAGCTCCGGGCCCTATGTGTTTCGGACCCCGGATTATGGGGGAGCCGGTGCCTTACTTCTTCCAGCTCGCGCGTGGCGCGAGGACATAAAATGGCAGTACGAAGCCGGAAGATTGGTTGGAGGATTACTCCACAGCGGTGAACATCGCCGGAGGAAACCTCAGATGGGCGGTACGATATGTGCCGCAGATGTTGGAAGGACCAGCCAGGATATGGCTGAATAATTTGCCGGCCGGGAGTATCAACAGCTGGATTGATTTCGAAGAGCATTTTGTGTCGAACTTTACCAGTACATACAAGAGGCCCAACCGTCCGCAGCAGCTGGCTAACTGCCGGCAAGGAGTGAATGAGACTGACCGTGACTATCTGACCAGGTGGTGCACATTGCGCAATTCCTGCGAAGGAATCAATGAGCAGCAGGCCATCATGTGGTTCGCTCATGGGTGCCGGCATGGCACCATGCTGTGGCAAAAGCTTCAGAGGCAAATGCCGGCCACGCTGGCCGAAACAATCAAGATCGCTGATAGTTATGCTCTGGGAGATCCCATGCAGCCCAGTCTCGATTCACAAGGACAGGGGCAAACCCAGGGGAACACCAGCAATGCCGGGAGATCAGGGCAATATTATCGCACTGATAACCGGAACAAGAGAAGAGAGGAAAGGCCGGATCACTGGTATGGGGCAGCACAAGTTGCAGCTGTGGAGGAAGAGCAAGGGGGCGCCGGCAGTAGCCAGCGTCCGAGATATGAGAACTATCAGCAGCCTCAGCAGCAGCCGCAGCAGCAAGCACAGCCGTTCCAGAAGAAGAATGCCTGGACCAACAAGAATGCCGGCGGAGCCGCCGGCCAGAAGAAGCAGTGGCCGAAGTATACTGTGGGTCTTGCCATAGACAAGCCTTGTGTGTTCCACACATTCCAGCCGGGAAAGCCGGCAAACCATTTGACAAGGAACTGTTCGTGGCTGGACGACATATTAGCAGGTCGTGCAGGTCCCTGGGGACCGGCTAGACCCTCTGTCCCGGCAGCTCCATCGCCGTTGACAGGTGCCAATATGATTGCAGTCCCACCTAGGCCGGTTAATCCGGGGAATCAGAGCAACGCCGGAAATGCCGGTGTAAATCAAGTTGACCAGAGCTATAATCCGGAATATAATGTCGGAGGCCCAGGAGCGGGCCGGAATGAGTACAAGGAGTATGATCAGAGCTATATGGTCTTTGAGACCGAGAGAACAGACAAGCAGAGCTTGTACCGGCGGTGTCTGGAGGTGAATGCCGTTATGTCGGTTGTGCCAAAGCTGATGTACTGGTCTGACCAGGCTGTTGGTTGGGACAGGGCAGATCATCCCCGGATCATGCCAAATCCCGGCAGATATGCTCTGGTGATGGATCCGACATTCGTCGGGCCGGCTAATAACGTAAGATTCAGCAAGGTCCTCATTGATAATGGAAGCAGCATCAACATCATGTATCGGGATATGATGGAGAAGCTGGGAATCAAGGAAAATATGCTGGAACCGAGCAAGACCACGTTCCACGGCATTGTGCCGGGACTTTCGTGTGCGCCGATGTGCAAGATCCGGATGGATGTGATGTTTGGCAGCCGGGATAACTGCAGGGTGGAAAACCTCATGTTCGAGGTGGTTGATCTGGAGAGCCCCTACCATGCTTTGCTGGGTAGACCAGCACTGGCAAAATTCATGGCCTCTACGCATGTGGCGTATCTGAAGATGAAGATGCCGGGACCCAAAGGAGTGATCACCATCATTGGTGATTACAAGCGTTCGATGGCATGTGCCACCGCCGGATCCAATCTGGCCGAGACTCTGATCATTGCAGAGGAGAGGAAGAGGCTCAAGCGAGCAGTGGAGATTGCTGAGACGGTCGTGGCCGGCAAATCTATGCCGGGCATGACAAATCCCGGTGGCAGCGTTTCTTTTCAAGTGAGTAAGGAAGTCAAAAAGGTGCCTCTGGATGAAGCTTTCCCGGAGCGCCATGCCCTGGTTGGGGCAAGTTTGGATCCCAAATAGGAAAGCGAGCTCATCAGCTTCCTCCGTGAGAATCGGGATATCTTTGCATGGTCTACTTCGAACCTGCAAGGTGTGCCGAGGGAGCTGGCTGAGCACGCATTGCACGTGAGACCCGATGCTAAGCCAGTGAAGCAGCCGCTCCGGCGGAATGCCGGCGATAGAAGGAAAGCCATATGGGAGGAAGTGGCCAGGCTCTTAGCCTCTAGCTTTATAAAGGAAGTACTTCATCTGGATTGGGTGTCTAATCCGGTTTTGGTGGAAAAGAAGAAAGACGAGCCCGCCATAATGAAAGTATGGCGGATGTGTGTTGATTACACCAACTTGAATAAGGCATGTCCTAAAGATCCATTCCCGCTCCCTCGGATCGATCAAGTGATTGATTCCACAGCCGGATGTGAACTGTTATCATTCGTAGATGCCTATTCTGGTTTCCACCAGATCCCCTTGTATGAGCCAGATCAAATAAAGACATCCTTTATTACCCCGTACGGGGCTTATTGCTATCTCACTATGCCGTTCGGTTTAAGAAATGCCGGCGCAACTTACCAAAGGTGTATGCAAAAGTGTTTGCACGATCAGATAGATAAAAATGTGCAGGTATATGTCGATGATATCGTCATAAAAACCAAGGAGAGCAAGACTCTCATAGATGATCTCCGGGAAACCTTTGGAACCTGAGGAGATTCCGGATGAAGTTGAATCCGGCTAAGTGCACCTTTGGTGTGCCGGCGGGCAAGTTGCTCGGTTTCCTTGTTTCCAGCCGGGGTATTGAGGTGAATCCCGGCAAGATTCGTGCCATAGAAAGGATGAAGCCGCCGACAGATTTGAGGGAAGTACAGAAGTTCACTGGGTGCCTCGCATCCCTGAGCCGCTTCATAAGCCGGCTGGGAGAGAAAGCTCTGCCGTTATATCAGTTGATGAAAAAGTCCGACACATTTCTCTGGACAACACAAGCAGATGCAGCTTTCAAAGAATTGAAACAGTTGTTGTCAACAGCGCCGGTATTAGCGTCTCCGATGCCCCGGGAGCCAATGTTGCTCTATATAGCGGCAACCAACCGAGTTGTCAGTGCTGTGGTGGTAGTAGAGCGAGAGGAAGGAGGCAAAACCGTGCAGCGGCCGGTATATTATCTGAGTGAAGTCCTCTCCACCTCAAAGCAAAATTACCCCCACTATCAGAAGATGACCTATGGTGTCTATATGGCGGCCAAGAAGCTCAAGCATTACTTCCAAGAGCATCCAATCTGGGTAGTGGCCGAGGCCTCTATCTCGGAAATTGTAGGCAACAAAGATGCCAGCAGCCGGATAGCAAAGTGGGCAATAGAGCTTTCACCATATACACCGCAGTACGATAAGAGGGATACAATCAAGTCCCAGGTCTTGGCTGATTTCTTTATTGACTGGGCCGAGATACAGTATGAGCCACCATTGCCAGATGCCAATTATTGGAGGATGCATTTCGATGGGTCCAAGACAATCCATGGCTTGGGTGCCGGCATAGTTCTCAGTTCACCAAAGAATGACCAGCTGAGATACGTCCTGCAGATTCACTTTGCAGCATCAAATAATGTGGCGGAATATGAGGCACTTGTGCATGGCCTGAAGGTGTCTAAGGACATAGGAATTCGCCGGATTATGTGCTTCGGGGATTCTGACTTAGTGATTCAGCAGTGTTCTGGCATATGGGACGCGCATGATGCTAACATGGCATCATACCGTTTCCTAGTGCAGCAGTTAAGTGGTTACTTTGAAGGTTGTGAGTTCCGGCACGTTCTCCGGGCTCAGAACGATGCAGCCGATGCATTATCCAAGCTGGGGTCTTCCCGAGATTCAATCCCGCCCGGCATTTCGCTGGAGCATCTGAGGAAGCCATCGATCAAACCCTCGCCGGAGTCATCCTCCATTTATGTCCCGCCAGGTCCAAACGAAGCAGTTCCAATGGAGATAGATGCCGGAGCCAGGAGGGATAACCCGGGGACTGTTTCCTCAGTCCCGGGGACTGGGCTGGCATATGCTGTTAGTACAGTATTCCGGAGCAAAACTAAAGGCAAGGGTAAAATGTGCCAAGAGGTTGTGCCGGTATACCCGGGGACTGCTCCGGCATACCCGGGGACTGATTCTTCAGTCCCGGGGACTTCGCAGCCCATGGAGATCGATTATGTGTCGGTCGAAATGATGGAAATAGATCAGGCAGTGTTCACTGTCAGGGAAGTGCCCTCATGGGCACGTCCTATCATGAACTTCATGGTGGATGGTCAAGTGCCGGCGGATGAAACCAAGGCCCGCCGGGTTATAAGGAGATCCAAAGCGTATACCATCATCAACAAAGAAATATACAAGAGAAGTACCACCGGAGTATTGCAGAGATGTGTCGAATCTGCGGAGGGTCTGGAGATGCTCCGGGAAATTCACCAGGGGGAGTATGGTCACCATGCTTCGTCCAGGGCATTGGTGGCAAAGGTATTCCGGCATGGCTTCTATTGGCCAATGGCACTGCAAGAGGCAGAAAACTTGGTCCGGAAATGTAATGGGTGTCAAAGATATGCCCACCAGATTCATCAGCCGGCATCTGCCCTGAAAACTATCCCAATAACCTGGCCCTTTGCTATTTGGGGCCTGGATATGGTCGGGGCTTTTAAGCCGGCCAGAGGGAAAATGACCCATATCCTGGTCATGGTGGACAAGTTCACCAAGTGGATTGAAGTGAAGCCCATAAGCAAGTGTGATGGTCACACAGCAGTGAAATTCTTAAAGGATATAATCTTGAGATATGGTGTTCCTCATAGCATCATCACTGACAATGGGTCAAACTTTGCCCAAGGGCCATTTGCCAGATTTTGTGAGGAAGTGGGAATCCGGCTGGACGTTGCGTCGGTTGCCCACCCTTGTGCCAATGGCCAAGTAGAGAGATCGAATGGGCTAGTATTATCCGGCATAAAACCCCGGCTGATAGAGCCCCTGGAGAAAACTCCGGGATGTTGGCTAGATGAGCTGCCAGCAGTGCTGTGGAGTTTAAGAACAACTCCGAATAGATCAACAGGCTACACACCATTTTTCCTGGTGTATGGAGCAGAAGCTGTGCTTCCAACAGATGTAATACATGATGCACCAAGAATAGTGCTATATACTGAGGAAGAGGCTAAAGAAGCCAGAGAAAATGATGTTGATCTGCTAGAGGAAGCAAGGGAAATAACTCTGTCAAGAACAGCAGTATATCAGCAGAACCTCAGACGCTATCATGCGCAGAAGGTAAATCCAAGGAGATTTCAAGAGGGAGATCTAGTACTCCGGCTAAAGCAAGGAACAGAAGGCCGGCATAAGTTAACTCCTCCATGGGAGGGGCCATTCATTGTGAGCAGAGCTCTGCACAATGATGCCTATTATCTTATAGATGCGCAGGACCCCAAGAAGAATAAGGCGGACAGGTCCGGAGAAGAAACCAAGAGGCCATGGAACATAGCTCTACTGCGCCCCTTTTACTCCTGAGCAACACAATGTATGTATTTCCATATTTTCCTTTGTATGCCGGCGTGTTGAGCCGGCACAAGACTAATGAATGAAATACCGGCATCCCGAAGAAGCCGGGTAACTAGCTCCGAGGTATATTTGTTGTTTATTTACAGTTTTTTTTTATATGCCGGCTGGCTTTATTTGAATGTTTCCTATGTCGGCCTAGTAATGTGTCGGCACCAAAGGCCACTCTTCGACTCAGCTGCTGTCCGAAACCCGGCTTCATGGCTAGCAAGAGTAGATGCCGGAGATTGTCTACACATGGAAAACGGCTAAGGAAATACAAAGCAAGCGAACCGACATTTTCGTTAAAGCTAAAGTTAAAATTTAAAGTGTCGGATGATTGGAAGTCTAAGTCTCAAAGTTAAAGTACTGTATGTTCGAGGAAGCAACCTTGAGACTCATACGTCGAAAGCCAATTGAGGTAGACAAGCAGCCAAGGTTGTGAAATTGAGGAAACAGGAAAACAACTCGGTGACTTAGCCAAAAGATGATCCGGCATTAGTAACAAGCAAACCAAGATAAAACTTGTTCAGGAAGCAAACCAAAGGAAATTAAACGTGTATATTACATCTGCACCCGGCATACCGGGGATCTGATAAAACTTAAAGTGTTTGTGCTGCAAAGTCAAGGAGCAGCGGCAGAAGCAGAGGCGCCGGCTGGTGGAGCAGTGGCGGTGGAGATGTCGGCTTCAGGAGTGCCGGACCCAGCAGATGGAATGGAGGCATCACCTCCGCCCGGGGCAGATGCCTGTTCCGGGACATCAGTGTCGGCCTCTTCAGCTTCATCTTCATCCTGGCTGGAGTCGGAGCCCTCAGCAGTGGCGGATGTCCCGGCATCGTACTTCTTCTCCGGCTCACGGATATCCCGAACGAAGGCGTCGGTGTCGGCATAGTCCACATAGCTGTGGGCCAACTCTCGCCGGCGCCGGATATGTTCCGGATCCGTGGTCCAGATGGATCCTTCGTGCACAGTGCGCAAAGTCTCCAAGTCAGCCTTTTCATACCAGGACAAGAAGTAGCTGAGAGCTTCGTCAGCTCCAACCCTCGCGCCGGAATCTCGCCACTCCCGGAGGCAAACCTTGGCCAGCTGCAGATCGTTGCCGAGGTCGACGGGGTCAGTGGGAGTCCTTTGTCCCGGCCAGAGGGCAGAGAATGCCTCCTGGGCGCCATAGAAGAGTTCTTCAGTGTAGAGCGTCATGGCGTTCTTCTGGGACTGCAGAGCCAACAGCTGCTCCGACATGTCCCAGTTGGGCGAGTCAACCGGAACACCCCGGTTTCTCGATCCAACTGCAAGCCCTCTCAACGTCTGCGACGGAAGCGGAAACATGTTCTGAGGAATACGAAACAATGTTAGCAAAAGGAGAATATGCCGGAGAGATTACACTATGTCGGGAAGGATAAAGGGAAAGGATTTGAAGCTTAACTGGCAAGGTCGGCATTCAGCTGTGCAACTGTAACCTCCCATTTGGTGGCCTGCTCCTTCAGGCTATCCAGTTCAGCGTGGGCGTTGGAGGCATCAGTCTCGGAGGTGACAAGCAGGGACTGGGTTTTCTTCAGTAGGCCCTCCCTCTGTTCCTTTTCGTCCAGAAGCTCGGTGATCCGGCCCTTCAGCTGCTCAACCTCGGCCTTGTGACCGGCATCCCGGTCGTCCAGTTGCTTGGCTACATCCACTGAGGACACACAGTCCTGGTGGCGTGCCTCCAGTGCAGCTTTCTCGTCTGAAAAGATTTGAAGTCAAAACAAGGATTTGAAGAAAGAAAACAGTGAAAAGATTAAAGGATTTGAAGTACAGAAGGATTAGTTCAAGGTTAAGAGGATCCGGCATACCAGTAAGTTCCTTCACTCTCTTGGTAAGCTCGGTGACTTGTGCTTCGGCACCAGCTGCCAAATGTCAGACAAAGATTAGGTGTCGGCATATTAAGATGTACCGGCCAGAGGACTATTGAGAAGGGCAAGGTATGTCGGCTGAAATTACCTTTCTGGGACAGTTCCAGCTGGAGCTTGCTGTGTGCGTCGGAAAGCTTCCGATGCTCGCACACCAAGTCATGGAACATGTCGGCACGGGCGTTATTCATGCGCTGCAAAAGTATTAGGATTTGAAGGGATATGAGATAACTAAAGCATGCCAGTACAGTTGAAGATTATACGAACTATTTATGCTATAGGAGATCCGGCACAGGTGCTGCGCACCTATCCCGGCTCTCGGTGACTAGGATTTGAAGCTCGAATCGAGCTTATATCTCGGTCAGGAGGATTTGAAAAATAATTGAGATGTGAAATTGTAGAGACCCGGCACAGGTGCTGCGCACCTATCCCGGCTCTCGGTGACTAGGATTTGAAGCTCGAATCGAGCTCATATGTCGGAAAGTTAATTGCAAAAGCAGCTAAGTGCAAAAGGTCTTGGAAAATCCCGGATGTCCGTATCCCGGACAGCCGACATTTTCGGGGACTGGGGATATCTATATGTAAAGGACTTACGTTGGTGGCATCGGCCAGGCGATGAAGTCGTTGCTGAAGACTGAGAAGTTCGCAGGCAATAGGAATGGGCTTAGCGGCCAGGATATCAGCTGGGTTGCCGGTGGCCGAAGCTTCGGCCTGTTTCTTCTTCTTGGATTCAGCTGTGTCCAGGGAGTCGGCGTCATTCCATTTCTCGCAGCGCTCCTT